>JAUIRJ010000285.1:0-23622 GCA_030555515.1 Acutogordius australiensis | reverse complement strand
TATCTAAATGACCGAAAATGCCACTCCACGTTGTATTACCTGGATGTTTTTTCTTTGAAATATTTTAGGTAATCCATTGAAATGCGATTGCGAAGTCTTCAAACTACTCGTATGGTATCATCACGATGGTGGTTCACAAAAAGCCAATTTATCTCAAACTATTGGCAACATAACATGCACGTATTCACCGATCGTGGCGGAAGGATTGACGCAAAAGCATTATTAGCCTCTGTTCTGGACTGGAATCTAATTGAAACATTGGGTCCACAATGTTCAGTTACGTATTGCTGGAGCGCTTTTTTAAATACAATGGCTCGGCTAATAAGTTGAATCATGGTTGGACGAATTCATCTGGAATGATTAGAAATAACAACCTAAATCTTGCTTAGCAGTCTAGATGATAAACATATAAGGCTTATGTCATTTTTTTATACACTTTTTCTAGTAAAATTAATAATTTAAAACAACATTTGGGCTCATGGGAAAATAATATTCATCAATCTAATGATACAATGGCTTGTAAGTTTTCATTTGCGTTCAGAAGAATAGCTATATCACATGGCAACAAATATAATCGCACAACCATTGAAAATGAAAACATAAAAGAATGAATCCCCATAATGACTTAATCTCATATATATATATATATATTTCCTTCTTCTTAGTTCCTTCCGGCCTTAGTTACACCTTTCCATATCAAAAAAAAGTGGTCTTTTGACCAAATCAAGAAGAAATTTAGTAATCTTTTTTTATGCATAAAATCCCTTGTAACTTATATGTACCATATCAATTATAAGAAATAAATTTTCTTTGTACATCAATCTGTTATACATCAGTCTTTAAATAATAAATTATTTACGCCCACTTAATTACAAGATATATTATCAGTATTTATAAAAAGTTTTAATTATTTTTCTTGTAAATATACAAAAAAAATGAATTTATATTTATTTTTAAATTTTTTTTTGTTTTTTTTGGCTTTTCTAAAATTTCCAATGTTTATAACTGACTAACTAAGTTAGAAAAAACTTTAAACGGATTTTAATCAAAAAATGGCAGGTTGTATCTTCGTGGTTAGCTCGTAACTCTCAATAATTTGATGTACTTTAATTTCAAGTGTAACTTGCAGGATATTAGTTAAAAATTGTATTTTTTGCACTTATTCAAATTGTAGCATACATCGTAACGTTTATAGCAAGGTCAACAATTTTTTGAGAGTTATGAGTTAACTACAGAGTACAAATCTTAAGGGAGTTATCAAATCCGTTAGTTTTTCAGTTATAAACATTGAATAATTAAAAAAAAGGTTATACCAAAAAAGATTCAAAAACAAAAGTTCATTGAAATTTTATTTTTGCATACTCACAATAGTTAAACTGTTAAATTTAGACTTCAAATGATATTTTCATTAGATCCGATAGTATATCGTGTCGTATTTGAGTTTGGACGAAATATTTTGTACTATCCAAATGCCGATGTAGCTTGAATTTTTAATAAAAAAAAAATTTTTTTTTTGTTTTTTTACGGTATATTTAGATCCAATTTGGTCAAAAAAGGCCTTTTTCTGTTATAAACGGATCTAAGGAGCCAAAGACGGAAAAGAAAATTTAAGAAAAAATAAATACAAATATGAGATCAGGCCATCTAAGGGAGGCATTCTTTGTAGTTTTTATAAAATTCACGTCTCTGACATAAATATTTGTTGACCTGTGTAGTCTAAAACATGGCCCCTAAAATTGCAATTAAAAGTTATAAATGAAATTACTAAAAAAATACTAAATAACTTTTATTCATTTTACACCGAATAGACCTGCCCAATAGGTTGCAGCTATTTGCTGTGTACCCTATAATTTTTGGTTATTTTTCGAGGGTCAAGAATGACGAAATATTACCACCTTGAACGGAAAAAGAACATTTTTACCCTTTTTGATCATAGCTTCATTAATTTTAGTTTGAATAAATAGAAACGTAGAAATGTGAAAACTTTGATCACGTTGATTATTTAAAATATTTAGAATATTGACAAAATTTAATAATACCCTTCTTTATTTAGTAATAACACAGGATAACAAAATTTTAATGACGCTAAGAAACATTTATGGCAATATGGTTTTTGGTCAAGTTTTTGGCGCTGCTGATTACGAATATGAAATCAGAATAGCCACCTCAGATTTTTAGTTATACGGTGTTTGAGATTTTTCAATTTTTGGGGTATTATGGGTGTTAAAACATCGGCGCGAGTCGTATAGCCAAAATATTGGATTTGATATAAATATTTATTATATTATATATTTGTGAATATAATTCTAATTCGGTTTATATATATTTAGTCAAGGACATTTATTGACCGCAGGACTAAATATATCATGGATAATAAATGTTACAATTTGAAATCTAAAATACTCAATTATAAACAAGGTCATTTAAATCAATTATCAACAAGGACAATTAAGGTTTATCAAAAAGGTCAATTAGAACAATTACCAACATGGTGGCCAAGGAGTTGAACTCGCGACCTTGTGTAGGCATCGTTCTTCTCTTTGCTCACCTGTCAGTGAGGCCAGTTTATTTAACTTCCCTCTATCATATGGCATATAGATACATTTAATGGCCACAAACAAAATCTTTATTAACTTTTTACCCCACCCATGATTTTTTCTCCTTATAACAATTAATAGAATCATGCATTGTCTTAACATTAAGGCCTGCTTTATTTAAAATTATAATTCGGGTGCGTAATGCCGCCCATAATTGAATGCTGTGTTCCCTAATCGAAGTTGATTTGTTGTCTTCGATTACGTCCCTTCTCGAGTCTATGTCAAAGTACCACGGGGCACTATCGTTCACATGATCGTCGTCGATGATCAAGTTTATCAAGTGATCATCCATCTTCTTCATGGCTTGTTGCCCCATTTTGTTCTCATACACGTCGTCGTAAGGTTTAGAGTACTGATTACAGTCCTCGCTTGTTATGAAGGGTGACCATGTATTGTTGGGATTCACTTGAGCGTCATTGCTAACATCATGTTCAGGCTGATGTTTCTCATCTTCGTTCAGATTGAAGAAACTATTATCGTCCAAACCAGTATCGATTGTATGCCTTTCGCCCCCAATATCGTCAACATTGTTTACCTGGATAAGGTTCGTATAGGTTATCGTCATCATACTTGTAAGGTTGATCAACGGTACTACCCAAGTCACCCTCATTATTGTAATCTTCCATAATATCAGTGTCCCATAATCCATTATTAACAATTTCAATCGGTTGAATTTCATTATTATTATTATCATTATTATCATTATTATTATTACTAATTGACTCCTCCCCTTCATCTAAATAACGCATTTTCAGGCATCTTACTCCCATATAAATTCTATTTGAATAGACTGGTATAGGGTCGCCAATCGTGGTCTTCGGCACCATGTTAAAACATCGGCGCGAGTCGTATAGCCAAAATATTGGATTTGATATAAATATTTATCTATATATATAAAATTTTAGCATCAAAATTTTTGTTACCGGTAAGCTCAAAAACGGCTAAACCGATCCCTATGAAATTTCACATGTAGATTCTCTAGGTGGTGGAATAGGTTCATACGTATCATTCATGCGCCTAAGTCCTATGGGTCGCCCGCCCGAAGCAATTTAAAAAATCGCCTTTTTTAATTTTTGATCCCCTATAACTTTCAACCGATTGAACCGATTCCCATAAAATTTTATATATACATTCTCTTGGAGGCAGATTAATGTTCTAGGTTTCATGCGCCTATGTCATATGGTTCGCCCGCCCTAAGCATTCGAAGTTGTTTTTTTATGAATTTTTCGGATTTTCACGAACAACTTTTCTGTTTATTTTTTCATCTAATTTGGCATAAAAAAATACATATAACGCTATAAAAAAATTTTCCACATTGTTCTATAAGTCGCCCGCCAGAAGCAATTCAAACTGTTTTTTTATGAATTTTTTGCCATTTTTAGGCAAAATTTTTGGTTTTGCTTTCACCTGATTAGGTGTATAAAAATACATATAATCCCCAAATTTGACTCTTCTACCAATAACCCTTATGTTTTTATAGCCTTTTCATTATATTTTGGGCGAAATTTCCATTATTTTTCCATAATGAGCGAACCGATTACCACAAAATTTTATATGTATATTCCGTTGGAAACAGAATAGTATTTTTTTTTAACTTTCAAACGCCTAGGTCATATGCGTCGCCCGCCCTCATCGTTTTATATTGTTATATTCCGAATTTTTAGCTATGCTTTTATCTAATTTGGCATAAAAAATACATATAACCTTAATATTTGACTCTTCTGTCGCAAACCCATAAGATTTTATAGCCTTTTTCTTAATTTTTGGGCAAAATTTTAACTATTCTCCCGTCATGGCTCAAATACCCATAAAATTTATATGTGAATTCCATAGGAGGAACAATAGGATGTTATTGATTCTTAATACACTTACGTTTTCGCTTGCCTAAAATAATTTGGGTTTTTTTTCAAAATTTTATCATTTTGAAAATTTATTCGTTTCTGCTTTTATCTGATTTGGCATTCTGAAATACATGAAACCCTATATAATGATCGGCGGCTACTGAGCCACCGTTTCGAATATTTAACTTTTATTTACAAAAAACTATATATCAATAACTAAATTATACATAACAAAGACTATACATATATTCTAGCATTTGATTTATCAATTTAACCTTGCTTCTAGGGTATGCAGGCAAATACCTTACTTGATTGGTGTTTCTTTAACTAACGGTATAAAAAATAAAATTATCAAAAAGGGCAATGGCCCCCTTTGCTCCCCCCCCCACCCCCTTTAATACGTCTCTGCATGTAACTTAGTAGCCGCGCTTACGTAGAATACGGCGTTCTGTAATAGATTTTCTAATACACTTAAGTTTTATAGCTCTTTTTTAATTTTTAGATGAAATTTTAACTAATTTTGAGCCTTCTAGCACCACTTTTTTTAATGATCCGATTATATAAGCCTCCTAAGACCAATGAGCCAGAAGTCTGCCTTTAAATAATCCTAATGGTTGCAAGCAAAAAAAATTTGGGCCGTCATATTAGAAAAGCAAAAATCATGAAAAACAAAAGATCAGTGGCCCGACGAACAAATGATCAACAACGGCATCAAGATCATCATTCAACTTTTGCATCTAATTCATTATTTCGTCTTGCATTTCGATACGAGCCCTATTATATATTATGCTAATCCAAACGTGATATATGAATGTTCAATGCCAATATTGCCATGCCTAAAATATAAATGGAAAGGTGAAACTTCGTGAAATTGAATATCCACCTGAACCCCTAAAGGGCTTACTTACTGGGATTGATCCAGATTCAAACTTTTTCCTAAAGTAAATACGAACATTCATTTCATGTTTCCAAATGACATCATTTGGAGCCACGAATATAATAACGAATAATGCTGCAAATGGTCAACAATTTAAATCAACATTCAAAATCAAAGAACAGATTTACAAAATGGGCTCAATGCTGCCAATGCCAAATAAACCCCACAAATTTTTACAAATTTATTTCATGGGTGGTAAGGATTTCGGAAGCTCCCTTGCCCGCTTAGAAGCACGATGTAACTACTACAACCTCCATTCTCTTTTTGCAAGACGCATTATTGGCGAGCTAGATGCCATATTTAATCAGCACAATGAATTGTTAAAAATATTTAAATCCCACATCCACAAATTAAAAAGCGATCACGCTATAGTCATAAATCCTGATAAAACACCTTTTGGACACCACATTCGTAGATTTAATGCACCGACTTGATGATGTTGCTGGAATTGTGGTCGGCGATCCCTCCACTCTGCGAGAAATTGTAATTCGAAGAAGAAATAATAATCTTCAATTCATTGCTGATACACACCGTTCTTATGATCCTCTCCAATACCCTCTGATCTTCTGGAAGGGGCAAGATGGATATTGCATAAATATTAAGTAACGAGATTCTGCTGGAGGTATTAATATTTTTTGAATTTGATTATTAATTAGTTAAAAATTAAACACATGTTTTTTGAAAATTAACGTTATCGGCCCATTGTCATTTCAAGACCTACGCAAAGTAAATGGACAACAATATCCAACATATAAAGATGCTTGCCTTGCTTGCACTAGGCTTGCTCGAAGACGACAATCAGTGAGAACTTATGCTTATGGAAGCAGCTTTAAAATGTATAGCAACGCGTCGTTTACTATTTGCTAACTACATGTTTTCCTACCCAAGCAAAGAAATTGTGGGAGAACAACAAAGATTCAATGAGTGACGATATACTGCATAAACATCGTGCACGGCTTAACGATTTAAACATTACATCACGATATATATAATGAAGCCTTGATTGCTATTGAGGATCTCTGCATTCATATTGCCAACCTTCCTTCAACTCATTACTGTATAGAATCGCCTCTTCGTAATGCAACTGATTTAGAATTAAACGATGAAATAAGGCGTGATTTGCAATACAATAGTGTGAAAATGGTAGCAGTCGTTAATCAGTATGTCCCCCTAATGAATGAAGAACAACGTATAATATACGACCGAATTATACTTGCAATATTGGCAGATCAAGGTGGCTTCTTTTTTTAGATGCCCCTGGCGGAACTGGTAAAACTTTCTTAATTTCATTAATTCTGGCAAAAATACGTTCAAATAATAACATCGCACTTGCCGTAGCATCATCTGGCATAGCGGCATTGTTGTTAGATGGCGGCAGAACAGCTCATTCAGTATTTAAGCTGCCCCTAAATATTCAAAATAATCCAGGTGCTGTGTGCAACATAAAAAAATGCTGTGTGCAACATAAAAAAACAATCCTCTATGGCTACACTGCTAAAACAGTGTAAAATTATCATATGGGATGAATGCACTATGGCGCACAAACATTCGTTAGAGGCGTTGAACAGGACCTTAAAAGATATTAGAAACAATGACAAAATATTTGGTGGTTTACTGATGGTTCTGTCAGGCGATTTTAGGCAAACGTTCCCGTCCTTCCACGTTCAACGTACGCGGATGAGATAAATGCTTGCCTAAAATCATCGCCATTGTGGCAAAATGTTGAAAAATTAAAGTTGAAAATAAAACGTGTTCAAACGCTCCAAGATCCATCCGCTACCACATTCTTAAAACAACTATTAGATATCGGTAATGGAAAATTAACTACAGATAAAACTGAATATGTAAAGTTATCTAACGATTTTATTTAATCGTCGATTCGCAAAATATCCTCTTTGAACATGTTTTTCCTAGGGTACAGACAAAATACATGAACCATGATTGGTTAGCTGAACGAGCAATTTTAGCCGCGAAAATTGTTGACGTCAATTATTTAAATTTTAAGATACAACAATTACTACCAGGGGATTTAGTTACATGCAAATCCTTATTCAGCAGAGGCGGTGAATTATCCAACAGAATTTTTAAACTCATTAGATCTGCCCGGCATGCATCTACAACTGAAGATTAGGTCCCCTGTTATTTTGCTCCAAAATTTAAATCCACCAAAATTATGCAACGGTACTCGATTAGTAATTAGAAAATTAATGAAAACTGTATTAGTCACCATATTAAAGGGTCAGTATCGTGGTGAAAAGGTATTGATGCCCCGTATCCCTATCATACCTACCGATGTTCCAATTCAATTCCAACGGCATCAATTTCCAATTAGATTGGCATTTGCCATGACCATTAATAAATCCCAAGGCCAAAATTGTTTGTGGTTTAGATCTTAGGACACCATGTTTTTCCCACGGTCAACTCTATGAGGCATGTTCTCGAGTGGGCAAACCGTCAAATTTGTTTGTGTTAGCAAAAGATGGAATAACAAAAAATATAGTCCACAACATGGCACTAAAGGATTAATATGCACTCCACATACATTTTAAATTTAATCATACAGAAGAGGACAATGCTTGATGCAACTTGCGGCAATATTTTGGAATCGATAAGTTAAAAATTAAAATTATTTTTATCTTTATAAATGATAAATATATAATTTAAAAATAGTGTGGGTGGTTATTTAATGTTTGTATGACCTGAATTATATATTTTAAAAGGTAGATTGTCAAAACTAGCAATAATAGAATTGAAATGATATGACGCTTATCAATGCTCGGCATAATTTTGGATATTTAAGTTACATATAAATTTATGCCTTTATACATAATTAATTAATTATGATAATTATATGGTTAAATTTGATGTTTGTCTCTTCAGGTCGTTCAACGCCTACAACTTATACAAATAAAGTGCCATTTTATAGCCAAAAACTTCTGTAATTGCTTTGGTTATAAATCAAAAATTTAACACAAAGGGATTTTCTTAAGTTTGAATAAAATTAATTGGTACAATAACGCTTTTAGAATCTGCACTTTACCTTACTATTTTTAAGCGGAATTGTTTTTTGCATATTTAGATTGATTTCTATTGTAAATTTTAAGAAATTAATTTTTGTTTATGGCGAAATTGAAATTTTATTTTTTACAAAATTTCTATCGTATGAAATTCTACAAATTTATTAAGGTAAAACAACGTTTGCCGGGTCAGCTAGTTATATTATATATTTTTTGTGAATAAAATTCTAATTCGGTTTATATATATTTAGTCAAGGACATTTATTGACCGCAGGACTAAATATATCATGGATAATAAATGTTACAATTTGAAATCTAAAATACTCAATTATAAACAAGGTCAATTAAATCAATTATCAACAAGTACAATTAAGGTTTATCAAAAAAGTCAATTAGAACAATTACCAACAATGGGCTTCTATATCATAAAACCTATGGGTAGTAACAAAAGTTTAAAAAAATATTTAGATAACGAAAACACTCACTGTTAACGTAAGGGGTTTAAGTTTTTATTAAATTAATTTTTTTATATTTGTAAAATTAGTGGTTTTATAAACTTAAATAACTTGGGAGTAAATTGCTTAGGATTTATGTAATAACTTTTTTTAGATATGTTTTTTTTATAAAGAATCTGAATATGCCAATCGATTTTTTGTAGAATTAATAGTAAAAAAAAATTTTGAACTTTGGACGCGGTTTAAAAAAAATTGGAGAGAAAAAAAACTAAACCCGGGAGTTATTGCAAGAAAATTCTCTACAAAACCTCAAAAATCGTTTATGTTGTTTTTTTGTTGTCCAGTGTAATTTATGCAAGTATATAAATGCATTCCAAGCTGAGCAGTATAGAAAAAACAACAAATGGGTCATCAATTGATTTGCAACTGATTACATTCATGCAATCTTCCTACCTTTTATATTCCTCCATCATTTAAATATGATAAAATGAAATCATAATTTAAACCTGGATTATTTTTCATTTTTTTTTTTGAAAATTCACCAATATGTGGCAAATCATGTTAACCATATTACAAAGGATTTGTATTTAAAAACATTTGTGGACATATATGAATTGTTAAAAGGTCTGTAGAATGCTCATTGTAAACAATACGAAGCAGTTTTGTTTATAAAAAAATTTATAGCTAACTTACTTACCTTTAATGGCTCATGAACTTTTACAATACTGACTTCTTAATAACACTTTTAGTAAGATTTTGCTTAAATTCTTTATGAAGAGTGGAATTAGATTTAATAAACAATATTTAAACACAAAAAAACATTGTTAAAGTTTAGTAAAAAATCATTCCATACAAGATCTAAAACTAAAAAATAAAGAAATTTGTCTATAACTTTAAACTTTAAGGTTCAAGTACTTTTATAGCTTTAAATGCTGACTAAATTTTTACATTATTTAAAAACTCCTTTAATATTGCAAATCTTGATAACCACAAAGAAAAATAAAAAAAAAATAAAGCAAATTTTTGAAATTTGCTCGCTGTAAACAAGAATTGAAAGGAAAAAATGGTTTATTATCAAATTTTTATGAACTTTTATAGCTATAAATGCTGATTATATTCTTCATTTTCTTTATTTTCCTTGAATTTGGCAATTTTGAAACCATTAATGCACATGATATTTGAAAAATGCTCGTTCTAAACAAGGATTGAAAGGTGTAACAAAAAAGGTTTAAACTAACTACCTTATCAAAAGTTCATGATAGCTCTAGTTGCTGAATTAATATTTTTTATTTGTTGACTCCCATGTTATCGTGTTTATATCCTAATAACCATAAATGAACAATCTTCAAAAGCGAAAAAAACATGTTTAAATTTTTTCAAAACACTTTTTTGTATACTAGCAATTTTTATTTAATTATTAAAAGAAAATTATCTTGTTGTTGTTGTTAGTAGCCCCTGTTGGTTGGACCTAAAAAGTTGGATGTAGAAGTGAGTTTGAGTGCTGCGAGGGCTGGGTTAAGCCAAAAATCTATCGGGGAGATAGGAGGCCCCCGGTTTGGGCAGATGAGCCAATGTTCGATACTATCATCGGATGATTTACAGTCATTGCAGATATTATTAAGAGAAGGGTCCATGCGAGCTTTAAAGTACTTTAAATTATCGTAAAAAGTCTATGTGGACTGTTATGACTTTAAATGCTGACTGTATTTTTGATTTATTTTTTGACAAAAATTTTATCCTAGGTTTTGGCGTTAATTTGTTAAATTAGAATGAAATGAAAGATTAAATGTAACATTGTTTTTAATAATCAAAAATACTTAAAACTTTGCATGCAGTTCAATTAGTTCAATTTTAAATCTTTTCTCCCTTTAAGGTCGTACCAGTAAAGATATATAAAATATTTCTTGGGCCCCCAAATCTACTCTTTTTCACTTTTTGCTCAAATCTGAATTCAACTATTAAAACGCAACTCCAAATTTTGATCATATAGGGAAATTATACATCAACAATCAATGGTCATGGCACTATCTGTTGATCTAAGTGATTTATTAACAAAAGTTTTATGTCCTACCAAATGTTTTAGATACATAATTTTTTATAATATGTTTTGGTTTGTTTAATTTTCCCAGTCTAAAATATCGGATCTAATATTAGCATGGGGGTATAAATATTTATATAAATTTATGGTCAGCACCTCTCAACAAGTCCGGGAAGGGTACCTTTTTTAATCTGGCTGAAATTTTACATGGAGGTAGTATCTAAGGTATCTCATAATCTAGAATTTTTTTGACCGGAAGTTTGACGTAGGGGCAAAAGAAAAAAAAATGCAAGAGAATTTTCCCATTTGATGCAATTTTTGGGAGGTTATTAGTCAAAAAGTTTTATAGCTATAGATTTAATTTTTTTTTATTTTGAAGAGGACAATAGGGGTTATTTTCATGCCTTTATTATTTTAAAATTTATTTTATTCAATTTTCTAAAGAACAGTCAGTTTGATATAACTAAAAAAGCATAATTTTGAATTTCTTGAAAAATTGCTAAAATATACTCCTTAATATTCTTTATATATATTCGAACTCAAAAGTCTGGGACCGACATGACTTTTTACAACAATTTAAAAAATAAAATTTTTTTTCTAAATAACTTTTTTCTAATTTTTAAACAAAAATTTGCTCCCTGCACAATATTAAAAGATTTAAAAGTGCCAAATTTGATTATATTTAAGAAAATAGACGTAGAGGCAATTTGGTTAGGCTATAACAGTTTTATAGATAAATTTAGAAAAAAGAAAAACTTCAGATCCAAAAAATTTTTTATATACTCCTATCTTCAAAGCCGACTTTCTGGGTTACTACAAAACCAAATTTAAAATTTAAAAATGCATATATACATAATACATCTCTATATGACATAAATTTCCCCCTACATTTTTTTAACGTACCCATGACTTTTTATTAAATAAAAACAAAAGTTGGCCAGCGTCTCCTACTCTCCAAATTTCATGGAAGAGCTACCCCTGTCGGCATCTCGGGGGTAATTTTATCGCCCCCCCCCCCCTCCCCCCAATTTTTTGTCTGATTATAAGCAGCCATTTTAAATCATTTTAATTTTATTTATTATAATAAATTATTATAATGATATAAATGTTTAAAATTATTGATAATTAAGTCATTATCTAATTGCAATAAAATGTCCTCTTCAGATTTTAACAAAAGGCGATTTTGTAACTCCTAATTTGTTACGAAGAAAAAGTTTAATTAATTTAATCTTGCCCATTGATTTTTCAGCGCTACCGCTGGTGATAGTTATTGTGAGCAAGATTTTATATATTTTTGTAAGGTTTTCATAACTGTTTTTTTTATTTAAAGTCCTATAAGGTAGTAAAAAATTGTCATCTGAACTAAACACGGTTTCATCATCATCCTCATCACTTTTTTTAATATTTTATTTTTATTATACAAATAAAAATATAGATTAAGAGTATATTGTTACACTTTTTTATATTTAATTAACATTTTTCGATCTAGCAACATAATTTATTATTATTTTATTATTTTAGAATAGTATAAAAAAATTTAATAATTATTAAAAAAATTTATAGGTGCGTCTAAAGTTTTTTTCCAATCCTAAATATATATAAAATAAAAAAGCCATGATTAAAAAAAATAGTAATATTTAAAATTACTTCATAATCTACATTTAAATATAAAAATTTTTATTTTTAAATAATTTTTTGATATAGTAATTTTAGGTGAAAATATGCCAAAAATATACGTTTTGCAACTTTAATAGCAAATAAAATAAAAACTAGATCAAGTAGGAAAAAACGGAAAGCACCTTGATGTTTAGCAAAAAAAAGTGCGCTAGAAAAATGTTCAAAGTTTTTGTTCTAATATGAAGTCTTTTTTTGTCGACCAGTGTTATATATGTTTTGTGTGTAGACGTGTAAAAAATTGAGAAAAATATTATATTCTTGTTAAATAAATTACACACTTAGACTGCTATAGTTACCCTCCTTTTTAAAATACCCCCCATAATTATACCTACCCCCTCGAATACTTACCCTCCTCGGCTGATTTTTTAGAATCGCTTGATTCCTACCCCCCCCCCCCCTCCCCGGAGTAGTTTTTAGATTTTAAGGTGCAAAATATATAACTAAATTGGCTATAAGTAAATATTGTTATGCCGCTAATGTTTTTTCACTAACTTTTTTGAATCCGCAACAGTATCCATTCGAAAAGAACCGGAACCTTGGGGCGGTTCTAGTCCTTGATTCATAAACGGTGCGCCAAATTAATTTTATAAGAATTACAAGATTAACTTTTTTTGAGGAATTTTTATATTGTCTCCTTTATCATAATCAAACTTTGAAAGCGAGCTATAGTCATTGCAGATATGAAAATATGCTAAAAATAAAAGATTAATTTTATATATAAATAGCTATATTGTTTTAACTTTATGAAATGTTTTTTAACAAATCCAATAAAAAATCTTGTTATATTATTTGCAAAATAAATTTCATATATATGTAATGTTGGCTTGATGGCCTTACATATTAACTCTATCTTTAAAATTAGAGGTGATACCGTTCCACTTTTCAAAATCAAATAGAAAATTATAATATTTTAGAGCATACTTATTATACTGTACAATAAGTAACTTTATGGGCAAATATAACAGCTATACTTTTTAGCATATTATTGTCTTAGTCAAGTTTTTATTCTTACATTAATTGGCCATATTGTTTAAATTATGTTCTACTAGCATAAATTGTAAATTCAATCATTATTATCTAATTGCAAATCAATAATTATTTAATAATGTTTTAGACAAAAAATATTTTTATAAGTGGGGCATAATATGTATAATTTTTGTAAGCCTCCCATCTTTTGAAAGTGTTTGCTTTTCAAAAAATAATAATTAAATGACAATTTTTAGAGGGTAAAAACTTTAGTTAGTATGTTAATTTTTAAATATTGGATGTGTTAGGAAAAACGGTTAATAGATTTAAATTCAGAAGGTATTAGTAAATTTGCCCATCACCCTGCATCTGTTTAGCCAATTTAATTTTGTTGCAATTATTTTCAACCCCGAACAAATTGTTAAATAAATTATAAGTAAAAATATTCTTGCCTTAAGCAGAATGTCTGGTCCTCGATTTTGTGGTATTAGGATAGCTCGCGTATTGAATCACTTTAAAGCCGATAAGTGGCTTAATTATGTCGAGTCTTGTATTAAAATTAGGTTTTGAACTCTAATAATACCCCGTTTAACGTAGTGGAGTCAATATTCTGTATGAAATACAAATGGTATCCTTTCTATCTCTCTCTCTCTCTCCCAATTTTGTTGGATACAATAATTCTATTACACCAACTTCCAACGAATGGGGCGAAGCAACATTTGTTTTGTTTTTACTTAAGGCTAAAGAAAAAAAGACTTAACAAAATAATTTTAAATTCTTTCGCCAAAGTAATAATGCAAATTGCTTTAACACAATCATGTTTCAATTATTCTCATGTGAAATATTAAAATGAAAATCTGGTCCTAAGCACTAAACGATATCAAGATTGCTAGAGCCTAGGTTAGCCTATTCTGGCATGTTAATATTTGTTCGTATAACTCGAGGCCATATAAATTGCTTTTCTCTGCTTAACGGATATTTAAATGAGTTCGCATTTATGAAAAAAGTAACAAGCGTAATTTAAGTTTATAACGCAGGTCAACAAATATTAATGTCAGAAACGGGAATTTTATGAAAACATTATGCATCCTCTTGATGGCCAAATCTCATATATATTTTTCGTTATTTTCTTCCGTCTTTAGCTCCTTAGATTCGTCTATATGGCCTTTTTTGACCAAATTGATAGATCTAAATATACCCTAAAAAAATTTAAATATTTTTTGCATAAAAAATCACTTATATCACAAATAATGAGGAATAAATTTTTAATGTATATAGAGCTCTTACATCGGCATTTGGATCATACTAAATATTTCGTGTCCAAACTTAAATACGACACGATATATTATCGGTTTTTTATGAAAATTTTATTTGAAGTTTGAATTTAACACTTTAAATATATGTGCAAAAATAAAATTTCATTTAATTTTTGTTTTTAAATCTTTTTTTGTTTTTTTTTTACCTTATTCTCTAGTATTTTTAATTTAAACAATGACAAACCTAGTTTGATTAGGAAACGGTAAAAAACAATCCCTAAAATAACGATAATTGTAGTTAACTCAAAACTCTCAAAAAATTGTTGATCCTGTGAATAATAAGTGGGTCTTATAAACTATATGAATATGATTTCAGCAACCTTTTATAAAGCTCCAATTTTTTGTGCCATTACTAAAGATTCTTATTTATTAAAACATTTACCTAAATCCATATTGTAAACTCTCCCCTTGCAATTGTTTATTAAATAAAAATGTTTCAACAGTAATTTTCAGACACATTTTCCTTAAAAAATGGTTATTATTTGCTATACAACCAGCTGATTTTATAGTATAAAAGAAGATAAAAATTTATTTATCGCAATAAAAAATAATTTTGTTTTTTAAAAAATTTAAAAGTTTTTACAAATTTGTTTCTGAAGACACAAAAAGTGTATTTTACAAAAAACGAGATTTTGACAAAAAATAATTTTAGTCTGCAACATGAAAGGAAAATCTAATCACAATTTTGTTATCTTTACACCGATATTTTTCTTAATGACACTTAGTATATCGCTGGCCTCCTTCTCAACTGTAGTATTAATGCCATTTAATGGCGAATGCAATAAAAAAGTTATTAGATCTGACAGATTAGCAGTAAGTTTTTGTACAAAACATATTACTAACGCGTCGATTCTTCACTTCGAATTCGTTCCTATAAACGGTTTTTCGCCCGAAATTATGAGTGATTTAAACTCCCTTCAGAATGTTACGGAAAAGGTTATGTTGTACCTGACATTTAGAGAGGGTAGATTGGCAAACTTATCAAATCTTTCGCAATTCCTGGCTAATAAATTGGCAACTTGGGGAGAAAACGTTACACTTAAGGGCATTTCTTTGGTGAGCATGGAAGTTCAAACGGGAATGGCTGAAAAGGCTTTGGGACCACTTGCGAAACAGCTCCGAGCCCTGATTATACGGGACTCGTACTGTGTTACACCAAACGGCTCCAGAACACAAAGATGGGACAAGCTTTTAACACCTTTAAAAAATATCGAAAGGTTAGAATTGGATTTACCAAACATTACAAAGTTCGATCCCGGCGCTATGTTCATCGATGCCGGCTTACCTGCACTTAAAATCTTGTTACTTAGGATTAAGAATGTAACCAGGATAATAAACCCTGAGACCTTCTCAGGGCTAACTAAACTTTTACACATTAGGATCGTCAGCAAGCTAGCCTCCTTTCCACAATCAATACTAGGACTGCAAAAATTAAAGACACTGTTGATAACTTACCCAAATTTGGAGAGTGTAGGCATAAAGGAATTGCAGGCATCGTTAAAATCGGCATGGGAAAAAAGTGTTAACCGATCGAATGCTAAGAAATCCTTGAGTATCATAATAGCAAGTACCTTTTTCAAGAAATTTCCGGAATTTTGTGCTTCTAATACCACCTGTTATAATTTGTACGAATTTAAATTATCTCGTAACTGGTTAACTGAGCTCAATAGCTCAGTACTTGAGGAATGTAGAAATTTGAACGAATTGAACATTAGTTACACTACATTATCTACGATCCCGGAAATGTTATGGTCGAAATCTAATAAAGCCATAAAAGTTATTTCACTAGACCATAATAAGATAAGCCATTTAAATTGGTCTACCCTCCTGGGCCCATTAACTGAAATGGCCTATTTCTCGGCAATTCACAATAACATAAAACGCTTTGACCTGTCAGGTCCCTTATCCTCGACCAAACTAGAGACGTTTAAAATGTCATACAATCAACTTGTGGAATTAGATATTGGAAGTCTCAAACGCTCGGCTAATTCGATGCGAGAGCTACATGTTGACCATAACGAACTGTCGACGTTTAATTTCACGAGTTTAGGGATATTTAGTAGCCTAGCCATCGCCAATTTTTCATACAACCGCATTCGAGATGCTGTCGGTTTACTTGACCTCGCCAAAAAAAATTACACAATTTTATCCATTCTTCACTTGAAAGGTTTACGGCTTTCATGTGTGTATAAATTTTTGCCGTGCAATTACTTAATTTTCATTGCTTTTCCATCCCATTTCACAGGTGAACAAAATTTTAAAATTAGTGTCTTAGAAGATTTAGGGGACTCTCAAGAATTAAATAGTGAAGGACTTAATTTGACTAACACTATTTTAGAGGTTGCCACTGATTTAAAACTTACTACAACAAATTCGTTTAAAAGATAAAATTTTTTCTGTCAAAAAAACTTAGAAACAAAACTCTATACAAAAACTGGTTATATAAAAAATGGAGTCTTAAAATAAAAAATGCTATGTTGAATATTTGAATAGTAAAAAAGAGGTAAAAAATCTTATAAAAGCAGAAAAAATGTAGCTTGGAATAAACTTTTATTAAAAGGTGTTGAGGATAGAGTAAATAATCCAAAAGCTTTCTTTTAATGGTTTAAAAATTTAACTAAAGGTCAAAGTATACTTAGCACTGGCAAAATTAGAGATTCGTTTGGTGTTTTACAATCAGATCAAGAATCAATTAATTTATGTTGGAAAAAATATTATACCAATCTTCTCAAAAAAAGTGCTGGCCACAGTGGGTCTAAGGAAGCGTGGGCCAATGTCTCGTGTAAAGTTAATTCTGTAGGTCTGATAGAGACCCCTTTTACATGGGGCTAGATTATTAGGGCAATTTTATCTAAACCTTCTTCCAGAGCCCCAGGCCCCGATTCTATATCAGCTAAAATTTTCAAAAGTTAAAGCTTAGGCTCCTCGACCCCAACACCATCGTCATATTTTGGTAAGTGCGTTTTTCGGATTCTGAATAAAATATATACTCAAGGTGCAGTACCAAACCAATGGAAGCTCACCAAATTAGTTCCTACAAAAAGGGTGATTTAACTTTAATGGACAATTATCGTGGTATTTCTCTTATATCGGTTGTTTCTAAAATTTTGGTTACTTTAATTGAATCGTTAGCTTCTTGGAGAGTAACAATTTAATATGCAGAGAACAGGTTGGCTTTCGTAAGAATGAAGAGTGCATAGGTCAAGTCATTTCGTTGTTTGAGAGTGTCATTAGGCGTAAGTATAACAATATGTCAACTCATTTAGCCATTATTGATTTTAAAAAGGCATATGATATGGTACCTCATAAGCCCTTTTTAAAAAACTTTACTCTATAGGAATAAGGGGAAAAATTCTGGCCATAATTGAGGACATGTTTCGAGGTAGCGCTTTTCTAACGCCTTTTAACGACTCAGACCCGGTCATACTAGAAAGAGGTCTGAGGCAAGGCTGTCCGCTATCACCTATTCTTTTTAATATTTATATAAATGATATTTTCAACGGTATACCAAGTAATTTAGGAGTTAGTGTCCCAAATGTTGACAATAGCTTAAAGGTTTATTATTTGCCGACGATCTGGTTTTTTGCGCAGAGTCATGTGAGGATCTTAAAACAATGCATTTCCATCTTGAAAATTGGGCTAATAGGTGGGATATGGTAATTGGAGCGGAAAGTTTTGCCATTATGATAAACAATCCCTTAAATTCAACTCCGTGCGAGTGGTCAATTCAGGGGAACTCTATAGTATCAAACTATAGATTCTGGGTCTATTAATAAATGAGGACTTTTGTATCGACAAAATTATTGAGGAGCGAGCGTTAAGGGGAATGAAGGCTATTCATCTCTACGGTCCGTTCCTGCGGGCTAGCTCTATACCAATAATGTTAAATCTCATATTTATGTTTCAGTCATTCTACCCATTCTAACTTATGGAGCGGAATTATTTGGTCTTCTCTCTAATAAATCGTTGTCCCCGCTTTCTACGACTCACGATTAAGCCATTCGCTGGATGATCGGAAAATTTGGAAAAAGACTAACAGGGCCTAAACTTCACTTGTACTTAGACCTCAATATTAGTAATTTTGACGTTTATGCAAAAAAAATCCGTGCGTTTCTTTTTAAAATCTCAATATAGAAAAACATTTATAAAAGGTCTAGTCTTATCAAAACCTAAGTCTCGCAAATGGACGTGGGTTTCGCGTTGCTCTAGGTATTTTAATAAAAACAATAAATCATTTAATGAAGACTCAAAAATTTCATTTGGCCCTAAACCTTGACAAAGCTAGTCTTAGCGAAAGTAAGTATAAAAATGACACATTGTTTAAATCGTTCAGTAACGCTTTTTATTTTGCTTTAAAAAATTAAAAAGTATTAATTGCATTGAGTTTTCTTTCGGCTGCAAACTTCTGCTTCATATGAGGACAGGTAATTGGTGGAATATTAAAAAAGTTAGACTATTAAGATTGGTTACAAGTGACTTCGACTGTCCTTATTGTAAATCAGTAGTTGATGACCCACTTGCTCATTTCATTCTACACTGCTCTGCTTTGAATGATTTTGAACGCTTATACTTGCATATTAATATCTTCAAATAAATGTGATAATATGTTGTAATTGATATTTTAGGGCTTTCTGATCAGTTTCAAATTTTAAATATAATTAAATATTGTCATTATGCTGGCCGAAGATTCTTTAGCTCCTGGTCTAGGTTAAGTTATTGCCTAGTACCCGACAGGGCTAAAAGGGGCTATGCCCTTACGGGTAAGCCGTCTCTTTCAAGAGATGTAGGGCAAGGGGGGAATCGTTTTAGCAGGTAAATTACTCTGGTCTTCGACTTTTGCCAGAGTTGTAAAGCCTGCATGCTATAATATTACGGAGAGTGTGGCGTCATATGATGGCTAGAAATTTCAATGCTCCTCACCCAAAAAAAAGATAACTACAAAAATCAAATTTACCATTTTTTCAAATCCGTTTTCCTACTTTTCTGATAAAACTTGGTAAAGCTAAAATCATTCAAAATTAAAAAAAAAAGTTAAAAAAACGAGTAAAAAAACAAACAAAATATATAAAAAAAAATTGTTGTCAAACAATTAAACTGTTTGATTAAAACCTAATAATATTTTTTTAAAAACCGGTTAATTAATTTTATAATTTAGACTGGGGTGATGGTATAATTTAATTGTTGTAAAAGCTTCGTTTACAGAAATTTAATTTCTCAATATTTGAGATAATAAATATAAGTTAGGAGAGAATTTCAAATAAAAAAAAGACCATGAGTTTTTTCTTTCATGGGTAATTAATCTCAACGTCGCAATCTGTTACCAAAAAAGGCAATTTTTTCTATATGAACGATCCTATGGAGCCGAAGAAATTACTAAGAACGGAAAATAGATATGCAATAGGCCATCATGGCGATGTATGCTTTTATTTTTTTATGATTTTATTTATTTGTTGACTTGTGTAGTAAAACAAACAAATTTGGCTAGGTTAAAAAAATTCAAAATAGTTTAATTAATTCTGTATGGGCCTAAAACCGAATTCGTAACCAAAGAAACGGTCCTAAATAAATTTCTTCTTATCTCTATATAAATTAAAATTAAAATGCCTATATTATGATGTTCCGTTTAATCATTTAAAACATAATTTTCTGCTCAAAAATAAGAAAATTTTACGCCAAATAAGCGATTGTTTAAATAGGTCGACAAAAAATGGGTGACCAATTTTAAACATATATATTTTGAAAGAGTTTTTTGAGCAAATTCCAAATATCTTTTCCGTTTTTTTAAATAGGTCTAATTTTTTACCTAGATGGGTTTAAAAGTACCAAAAACCTCAATATCTCCTATATTTATAGGCACTTTTCGTGCCTTTAAAATAAAAATAAATAATAGAAAAATATATTTTATTATTGAAAAACTCTTATATTGTTATATAACTTTTTTAGAATTTATCTCATTTACTTTTTTAAATATTTGATTTTAAAAAACTCAAAATTTCCAAAAAATACGCGTTTGAAAGTCTGTGCTTCAAAATCATAAAAAATTAAAAAATCATTCAGAAGAGTACAAATAACATTTGAGATATGTAATAAATAAATGCGATTTAAGCCAAATAAGTATTATATTTTTCATAAATGATAGAAGATAATGAAATATGAGCACATAAAGTGAAAATACTACCCAAGCAATCTTTTTTGTTTATATTTAACATATCTTACTACACTATGAGATATGTAAGTAAGTGAAGGGTTGGCAGATAATGCCAGTATTAGTAGCAGCACGCACTACAATCTTTAAGAATTTAGTAGCTTCTTTTTTAATATATAAAATTTTGAAGCACAGACTTTCAGACGCGTATTTTTTGGAAATTTTAAGTTTTTTAAAATCAAATATTTAAAAAAGTAAATGAAATAAGTAAATTCTAAAAAAGTTATATAACAATATAAGAGTTTTTCAATAATAAAATATATTTTTCTATATTTATTTTTATTTTAAAGGCACGAAAAGTGCCTATAAATATAGGACATATTGAGGTTTTTGGTACTTTTAAACCCATCTAGGTAAAAAATTAGACCTATTCAAAAAAAACGGAAAAGATATTTGGAATGTACTCAAAAAACACTATCAAAATATATGTGTTTTTAATTGGTCGCCGACATAAAGTTGTTATTTGTCGACCAGTGTAATCTTTCATGAAAATTTCTTTATTCCATTTAAAGCGTTTTGGCCCATTTTTCTGAAGGGGGGGGGGGGGGGGGGATATGCAAGACGGGGCGAAATTCTATGTTGACTTTTGTACCTAATTCCCCTAAAAAATCCCGCTGCGGAGTTTAGGTTCTGGACCCTGAAGTCTAGTCTAAACAATATTTCGCCGGCGAAGTATTGCGTTTGGACAGTCACATATAAATGTATATATAAATATTCTTTTTTTTGTTTATTCGAACAGGTAATCCTATAATATGTGATTGCAAAATCTTTTTTCTGCTCGAATGGTGGCTTATTAATCATAAAGATTTACAAATTATCAGCCATCTTGGATGCTATGACAAAAGCCTACGTCCTTCCGATTATTTTTCCCTAAACAAGGATCTAGATTTGAAGCTTAGTGCTAGTTGCGCACTCCCGGACATATAATAAACTGCGAGTCCAAATTTATTTTGATAAAAATTAAGAAAAAATTATTAAAAAAAAATTAAATTAAATTATCGAATGTTTGTTTGGATTAAAATTCACTTACTCTTACCATGATTTTGTAATTTGTTTTAGAGGGGTATGAAAAAATAATTTTAGTATTCAAATAAACTTATGATTGTTTTTGGTATTTATTGAAAAATTACAAAGATCGAATGTTTTACACTATTCGAGGACAACATTTTTTTCTTTTTTTTTTACAAAAAATTTTAAAAATTATTTGTTTTTACAAAAAATTTAAAAATTTTTAAAAAATTAGTATTATGGTTTGAGAAAAATACTACAATTGTTTTATAATTATGTTTGAATATACTCGGAGTAGTTGCTTTAAATATGTATAGAAATTCAAGTCCTATAGATGTACATAAGGGGCTATGCACTGACGGGTATGCCGTCTCTTTCAAGGGATGTAGGGCAAGGGGGCGGGGGGGGGGGCATTGTTTTGGCGGGTAAATGATTTTGGCCTGCGACTTTTGCTAGAATTGTAAAGCCTGCATGTTATAATATTCCGGAGAGTGCTGCGTCATTTCGATGGATATTGTGGTATTGGCGGAGAGACGCGCTTAATCCTACTGACCCTAGGGGTTATGAACGTGGCCGCATAGCAATTTCAATGCTCCTCACCCAAAAAAAATAGGTGTACATAAACTGACTTCGTCATTTTGCTCCGCCTAAGGTCTTTTAGCCTCTCAAAATAATTCAAAAACAAAAACCAACTGCTACGGGCTCATTTTGCCTAGCCAGAGGTCCTTTAGCTCCCCCCACCCCCCCCCCCCCCTAATCAAATTATAGGCTTATTCATTTATACATATATCTAATTATTGCTACATTTATAGCCATATCTCTACATACTTGACCCCAACCTTTATCATTGAAAAGTGCTTGCGTTAATATTTAAACGCAAGCAACGCACGACATAAACATGATTGATAATAATCATTTCAAACAAACTTTTAAAAAGTTACAGTTTATTCATCCAAAAAATTTTTTTTATAAAATTTTTTTTAATTTAAAATTAAGTTTGAACGCGTCACTATTTAATCTCATTTTGATAACAATCGCAACTATAAATAGTTAAATTTTTCATCAGCGCAAAATGTCTCATGACTTATTACATATCCTTTAAAGCAAATTATTTTTAAGCGTCTAAACTTATACCTTTTTTTTCGAAATCTTTGATTAAAAATCGGTACCAAAAATAAAAGCGCTTCCGAGCATAATGCCCTTATGGAAAGGCCCCGTCCGGTCCATCAGAGATGTTTAGTGTTTGTTAAAGGATAACATTATCGAATTTTGCAAATAATTAAATGAGATAAAACATTATTTTAATAATTCAAAAACACCTATGTCATTTTTTACACTTTGTCCGTATTAGGTCCAAACAAACTTATAGTTTCAGTCTCCTAATTTTTTTCGCAGCCTTATTCAAAATTTGTTTTTTGTACGGGTCAAATTAACTTTTTTTTAATTAGTGTATATAAAAATTGCATATGAATTTTAGCTCCTTTCTATCAGAGTCCAAACTGGGCTGTAGTTTTCCGGTTCAACCCGTCCGACATAATTTAAAATTGAGTCCATTGCCCCAAAGC
>JAUIRJ010000284.1:0-23681 GCA_030555515.1 Acutogordius australiensis | reverse complement strand
CATATATGAAATTAGGCCATTACGGGGATGCATTCTTTTATGTTTTCATCAGGCCCGATTCTAGCTTTTCCATTTTAGGGGGGCAAAAAAAACTCATGGGGGAGCAGAAATTTTTTTTTTGCCGCCTTCGGCGCCAAAATTGGTTGTGACCTTCGGTCACGGCAAAAAATATACATGTACAACAATAGAATCCATGTTCAAAATTTTTTAACAAATTAATAGTAATTTATTATATTCTTAAATTAAAAAAAATGAGTTTATAAATTGAATATGTGAACTAAAACTAATTGATTTCACTAAAATTTGCTTAAAATGATATGAGATTTGAATTATAAGTATAATTTTATCATTTGGTATCATTGCGCATGAAAATTTAAAATATGATATATATGAATGATAAAAATGAATTATATAAAACTTTTGATTTTAGAAAATGAAAAGTGAAATAAGATATATTATCATGAAAACAAAATGTATAAGTATGCTAATTTGGAGGAATATATAAAAAAACACTGGTTATATATAACTTATTAATATTTGGGTAAAAAATTTAATAAAACATGAATATAAACGTTTTATGAGCATAAAAAAAGTTTGCAACCATGTTAAAATAGTAAGCAATAATTAGCTGATTATGAGCAGTGTATTGTATTGATCAAACTATTTTATCTTAGAGGATTTTAATTAAATTACAATATTCATCAAAATTCAACGCCCCTAGTTAATGATTTTTCGTGTTCTAAAAGAACCAAATCACCTTTAAGCAGGTCACTACTTGTCAGCCGTTATTATTCTTAAAGAAGAAAATGTGGCCTCACAACTCGACGTTGAAGAGCCAATTAACAAACTTATAGGAAAAATGTTTAGATTAAAAAACGCATCATTGTAATCATATAAAAATTTAACAAAATCAATAGTAATACATTCTTTGTAATTATTAAGTTTCTTATTAAAAAATTTTTGCCTACGTCAATTTTTTTATATAATGAATTTTTATCAATATTACTTATTTTTAAAAGAGGCTCTAATTTATTTATATCTAAAATAAAGGTTAATCAAATTTATAAAGGGAATCTAAAGATTTTAAACAACTATTATCGGTAAAAAATCTATTATCAAAATATAAATAAATCAATAATATTAAAATAAATACTTTTTACTTCATCATAAATATTTAAAATATTTTCAAACTTATGAGAAGAAAATAAATAAAAATCAGAAAAATTTTTTGGTTTAGTTTTTCTTATATCCATAGATAAATTATTGTCATTTAAAAAAATATTAATATCAAAACAATTTTTGAATAAATCTTCAAATATATTTTTATTTCTTAATTGTTTAATTTCTAACAAACAATGGTGTATAAAATCAAAAGTTTTAGAAATATAAATCGTTCTGCATTAAAATTGATCTAAAATTATTTTTAATAAATAAAATAATTTTTCAATTAAATACAAAAAAATAAAGAGATGATTATAAATATGGTCAAAAAACCCCGATTCGGCCCTGTGACCTGAAGATATAAAAGTTTTTTATTAATTTCTAAAAGAGTATTAAATATTTCCGTGTAATTTAAAAATAAAACAATGGGCAGGTAGCGACCACACCACCAATGGGGAAACAGCCGGGGTATGGTCCCGCATTCACTAAATACCTTTATTGCATCATGTTGAAAAAATTTATAAAGGGAAGAAAAATTATCAAAAAAATCTTTCCCTTCACTTAAAATATGACAATCTTTTACAACAATATTCGGTGGTTAAAGCAGTGAATTAAGGGACATGGTGTCTAGCTATTTTGCTTAGAAATACTTGAACACCATTTTTTTCCCGGGCATTACCTTCGCCCCATCGTAGCATTGTGGAATCAGGTTCTTTGGTTCTAGATTATATTCTAACAAAAGATTGTTGTTAACTGATAAAATTTCTTAGGCATCAGATTTATGAATTGGTTTCAAATATGAAGCTTTCTGTAAAATCAAATTTTTCTATATATTTCTGTTAGTTTGATCTCTCTTGCGGATAAGAAGTATTAATAAATAATAACACTTTTAAAAAAAGTAAACATTTTTAGGATAATATTTTTTAAATATTTTTGACGGAGCAAAAATTAATTATATTATGCGGAAGAAATAAAATTACTATGTATTTTGGGGGGGGGGGGGGGGGGCAAATTAAAATATTTTTGGGGGGGCAAACATAAAATTACTATGTATTTGGGGGGGGGGGCAAATTCAATTATTTTTTTTTGGGGGGGGGGGGGGGGGCAATCAAAAACTTTTGGGGGGCACTGCCCCCCCCCCCCCCAAAAAAAAGGGGTCTAGAATCGTGCCTGGTTTTCATAATCTCGTTTCTGACATAAATATTTGCTGACCTGTAGCGCAACATAAAAAAAAATGGATATAAAAAACTAAAACAGATTTTATAGATGAAAAAATATCTCGACAAATTTTTTTTGAAAATGATCTATCTAGTTATTTTTTTGGAAAGTTTTATTAAGGCTTGAACAAGTTTAATTTGTAATTATAGGAAAGTGAAAATTATCTAGCTGGTTAAATTTGTGGAAAACGTAATTAATAATCAAGGTAAACCGTTTAATTTAACACTTATTAGAATTATAGCACAAATTTTTACATTTTTATATATTATATATAAGCTTATGAGTTTTTACTCAAGGTTGCTGTAATGTAAATTTTTGTTAAAATTTTTTTATATTGAAATTAAAAACGCAAAATATATTTTTAACCATAACTTTGAAATATTTTATAAAATGATATTATTCTTTGTCGCATTATTATTTCTGACACGTAAAACTATTTAAATATGCATAAAAAAAATAATCACCATCTAAAAAAATGAGCCTTTTAAATATTGCAAAAAAAATTTCTTTTTTATTATCTAGCATAGATTTAAAATGTTACAAATATTCTACAAAAATATATTAAACGACTAGTGAAAGAAACAGTTTGTTTTAAATATCTCATCATTTATATTTAATATAATAATTATACTCTTTCAAATTTTGGTAGACAAGTTGTTTAAATAAATTTTTACCTTGAAAATAGTTAAAAAAATAGTTTTTTTGTATTTATCCCACTTATTTTAAAATTCTCTTTGTAATCTCGTATTCTTAGCATCGCTCTAGCTATATGTTTTAAAAAATAATTTTTGTACCATAGTTCTCAACAATATGTCATATTATATTCTGATAATATATTTCCATATAAAATTAATCAGCTTTAAAAATAGAATGAATATTATACAAAAGTATATTTCAATGAAAAACGAAATTATTACATCATTACATTGGACAGCAAAAATTGGACCTAAGCATCATTTATGGAAACTATGGTTTATGGTCAAGTTTTTGGCGCTGATCACTATAAAATCAAAATTTTAGCCAATGCTTAAGATTTTTAGTTCGGTGTCAAAGTTAAAACCTATGGCTAACAACAAAAGTTTAAAAATATATTCAGATAACGGAAACAATCATCATAACGTGGGTTTTATTTTTTTACAATATTAAATTTTTTTTCTTTTTTTATTTAAAAAAATTGGTAGCATTGGAAAAAAAACTAAATCCAGGATCGATATCGCAAGAAAATTCTCTACAAAACCCTTAAAAAATCTTTGAGGTTGTTTTTTTATTGTCCAGTGTTATTTATGGCAACGATCGTTTTTGGTCAAATTTGGTGCTAATTACGAATATAGAGTCAGATATTTGCCAAATGTATCAGAATTTAAGTTAACATGAAACATTTCTATTTTTGGGGTTATTTAGGCTTCTAAGTTAGAAAGTATAATATATTCAGATTGAGGACAGTCATTATCATTTTAAGACGTATGAATTTTTTTTTTAAATATTTTAATTTTTTTTATTTTCATACGTTAGTAAAATTAGGGTTTTCAAAAAATTATTTTTTTAAGCCCAAAAAGTTTCAAGGTAAATGAGCTATTTTTGAAGTAATAATTTTTTTTGGTGTGTTTTTTTCATAAGAAATCAAAATATGCCAATAGATGTTTTAAAAAAATTTATAGTTGAAAAAAAACTGGAATTTTTTTATAACATTGGTAGCAGTTTAAAATAAAGGAAAGCATTGAAGAAAAGGCAAAACCAAAGATTGTTATCTTAAGAAAATTACTATAAAATTCATAAATCGTTTATGTTTGTCCAAGTGTTGTTAAATAGAGTTTTATAATAAAGATACTAAATATTTTCATTCATGTAACTAAATTATTGTTTTATTCAGCCTTTACCCATGCCACCATCCTAAATTTTACGGAAGAATTTAAATTAAGAGGTAATTAAATTATTGTTTTTGACCTCTAATTAAAAAATGTTGTATCGTATAAACATTTGCATTTATGTTGTGAAACGTTTATAATTATGGTATGGGTATAAATTAAACTATAATTTATTTAATTGTGTTAAAACAATGACCCCCTCCTAGTTTTTTCGCGTGTAGGGCGAGGGGGGTGGAGGGGGGTAGGTGGGGGGACACACTTTTTTGGCAGGTTACTAAATCTGGCCCCTGACATTTGCCAGGGTTGTAAAGCTTCCATGCTCCGGAGAATGCGACGTCCTTTCAAAGAATGATATGTAATTGGCGGAGTGATAATTTAACTCTCTCAATGGTTATTATGCTGACGCATAGCAATTATTATCACTACAGAAAATCATGACTTTATTTGGTCTCTTCTATTAAATATAGTCAAATTGTATGATTGTTTTTGCAACGCCAACAAAAGCCTGTCACCATGTACTAATGCCGAAGGTCAGTGTACTTGCTTAGCTAAATACTACGGACGTGCATGTGAATACGGTGAGCTTTTTTATTTAACACAGGAGTTTATAAATTCAATGTTCCAGAAAAAAATCCCAACAACAAAACCTTATCTCACATATACTTTCAGTTTTTTTTAGTTTTTTTTACCTTCGGTTTCTTACGTTCAAATCAAAAAAAAAATTACTATTTTGAGCAAATTGACAAATTTTTACACCACGAGAAAAACGAAATATAAAAACCTTATTATTTTATAAACTCTTACTTATATTTATTATCTCAAATAATGAAAAAAAATTTTTAGCACATCGAGTACTCAGCTTTAGATTAAATATTTTGGCTTAAACACAAGACCTATCGGTTTTAATGAAAATGTTATTTGAAGTTAAATTTACAGTTTAGTTGTGGTGATATGCAAAATTTAAGTATAATTTTGTATTTAAATCTTGTTTTTTTGACAGCTGACTTAAGTTTGATTAAAAAAACGGTAAACAAATTTGAAACTCCTTAAGTGGCAGGTTTGATCTATGTAGTTAGCTCAAACTCTCAAAAATTTGTTGACCAGTGTAATGACAAGGGTAAATGTTCAAATTTTTATGAATGCAAAAATATATATAATATCTATTGTTATTAATCAGTTATTAATCATTTATTGTCAATAAATTAATGATTAAAAAAAATTTAAAATTAATAACTGATTTTGAAAGACAATTCTTAGGTAAAAAGTTTTGTCTTATAATACATTCTTCGTAGCCTTTTCTATATTAAATCTGCAATTATTAAATTTTTAAGATGGATTTTATGTTAACATTATAATTATAAATATTTTGAGCAACCTGTACAGTTTTCAAATTTACCTAAAATAGATCATTTTGCTTTTTAACCGTTTAACTATTTTTCATACATAAGAATCACTTGTAATATTTTTTCGTTTTTGAATTATATTTGTTTATATAACATTTATTTCCATGATGGCTAAGATGTTGGATTAGATAATAAACAATATAAAATTTTTTAACAATAAATTTTTTAAAATGAATACATCTCTAAAGATTTATATCTATGTAATAATATGCATTTAAAAAAAACTTTATCAAACTAGTCAATACATTGATAATTCGAATTAAAGCTTTAAATTAAATGTATATGCTTATTGATAAATACAAATAAAAACTAGCGTTTTTATTTGAAACTAAAAAACTATTACTTTGCATAAAAAAGCCTCTTAAAATGTAACTATATAAAATATTGAAAACCCATTAAAACCAGCAGTGTTACTAAATTTTCAATGGCTGTATAGCTATATGTAAAATTGAAAAGATTGTATAATGCTTTGAATGTAGAAAAAAATACAAAATAATTCTAAAAAATTTATATGGCACCGATTTGACCCTAATAATTTACAGGCCGATGGTCAAGTTAATAATTGTTTCCTCATAGCAGTTCTAGATCATTTTAAACTGATAAAATAATAGATAGCAATCTGTTTTTTTCTATAATTATTAGTAGCTAATAAACGTTATAATTTCAAATTATTTTTTTTTGTAATTTTTTTAATTCCAGTATTCTAAAAACTTAAATCCTAAATTTCTAAATTTAAGACTGCAAATGTTCTGAGATTTCGACATCAGTCACTTGCGACCAAAATGGTTTTTGTCAATGCAATCCTTTTTTCTACGGTCGACAATGCTACAGAAGTAAAATTAATCCATATTTAATTTGAAAGTGAAACAAACTACAGTCAAAAGTTAATTAATACAGTTTAAATTTTAATAAATTATCTATATATAAGGACAAACAGACTCTTTTTAAATAATATTTATTTTTAATTTTTAATTGTTTTATTTTTACACAAATAAAATAATATTTTTCTTAAATTTAGGTGTTTATATTTATAAATAAATATATATGCAAAAACTTTTATGATACCATGTACCATTTGTTAAACTGTAAATAGAAGTTAAGCTTTTAAATATGGCAAAAACAATTTGTCACTTGCAAAACTTGTCTATTATAACTTAAATATTTATTTTATTATAACGTTTCAATGTTTTATATTTTTTATTTGCCCATTTAATATGACAAAAATAATTTAAGAAAACACATAACAAAAAAAATAAATGTTTGGCTAGATTTCATAGTTTAATTTGCCCTTGAAAAATATATCTAAGTTTAAATCTGTTAACGCATCATGAAAAATTATTTAAATATATTTTTGTGAGTAGCATATATACATCTAATATAATAGAACAAAAAACAAAAGGTGTAGAATTTTATTATTATGTTTTTTCAATTTTTTTTATATATCTATTTGTTGCATTGTAGAACAAATCTAACATCAAAAATAAAAATAATTATTTTTATCAGAGATTTTGTTTCATATGATTGCTAAAGGATGCAATTGCGTGCAACAAAACTCGTGGCTTGGGGGCTGTGATAAGTATGGATTTTGTAATTGCAAAAATGGATTTTATGGACGGAGATGCGATAAAAGTAAATATTATATTCGCATATACTTAATTTTCATGGGTAAATTGATTGACTAAAAGAGTACATGTTTAAAACATTATTACTTTTTCTATGATAATATAACTATTTAATACATTCGCTTTCTGTTTAGTTTTATTTCTGTGTTATATTATTGTTTTTGCAGATCTTTATATTTATTTTAAACATTCAAGTATACAGCTTTTATATTTATTCTAAAACATTTATTAATTTCATCGCATCAAAACATAAAATTCGTCATGATCACTCCCGGCACTCAGCCACATAAAACAAAATCCTCTTTTTTTACCACAAAAAAACTTCTACTAAAAAACCGACCAAAAAATAATAATGATCTTTATTTTTTCTTTTTCTTTTCTTAGGGTTCTCGTCGGCGTGGCTTTCGTGTGCGTTGGCACGCGCACGAAACTTAAGACTATTTAATAACATTTCAAAATCGAAAATAATTACTTTGTTTGCTGCTTTATCAACTATTTTTATTATTTTTTTTGTTTTAAATGTTTTTCGGTCTATCATAACATTCAATGTAAGAAATTCGAATTTGCACAATGGCATTTTAAATTAAATTATAAACTTTTGTTAAATAACTTCTAGTTGCGTTATTGGCTAATTAGGCAATATTTCTTTTAGTTTTAAATTTATATTCTCTGAGAATTTTTTTGCAAAAGATATTTTTTAAGTGATTTGTACCAACTAAAATTTTTTAACAGAAATTAAATTGATTTTGACTAAATTAACCAATTGTTTTATAAGGTTCTTAATATAAATAAATATTTATTTATCTTAGTGGCATATTTATTATAATATATATTAGCATTCTTACATGTCAATATTAACCGTAGCTATATGATTGTTTAGTTAAGAATTATTTTTTTATTTCTATCGCAAAGTATATTATATAATTAATTTTATGGTAAGAAATCAAATATGTATCATGAAACTATTCAACCAAAAAACTTTTAAAGCATTTTGAATTTTCATGTCACAAAAAAGTATACAGTAAAGATGCTGTTAGAGTATATTAGCCGGAAAATGACAAAATATCTTAATGATAAGTATGCTTGTAATGTGTCACTATGACTAGCGACTACTTTTAGTGACCCCAACTCTAGACTAGTTTTTTGTGCTCTTTTTGATCGGCTCTTGAAAATTGTTAGTGGTGTATAAATCAATGTCCAAAAGAGCTTGCTCTGTTTTTTACCTTTTTTAAAAAAAAAAGTCTTAATGTGATTAATTATTCTTTTAAAAGCATGTAACTGTCCACCTTCAACAACAATGCCAAACGATACGTGCAATCCTATAACGGGGGAATGCAATTGTATAGATGGATATTTTGGGAAAAATTGCGGAAAAAGTATTCTTCTAACATCTTGTTTTTTGCTTTTGTTTTTTTAACTAATTTAGGCAAATTCATTTTACAATTATTTGAACGGGGGAATAATTGTGTGGATTGATTTTTTGAATAAAAATAAAAAAAATATTCTTGTAACATCTTGTTTTTTGCTTATTTTGTCTTTTTAAGTATTTTAGCAATTGTTTTTTATAATTATTTTTGTTAGGTATTTTTTAAATTCATTATCGTAAAAAAGCTCAAAAACTGTTATGCCTCATATTTTACAATAATATGATTATATCAAACACCGGACAACAACAAAAAACATAAATGATTTTTTGAGGGTTTTGTAGAGAACTTTTTTGCAATAACGATCCTGGGTTTAGTTATTTTTCCAATGCCTTTTATGCGTGCATATTTAGATTCAAAACATATTTGAAAAATATTACTTTTAATTAGCAGCAATTTACTTTTAAGTTATTTAGGATCAAAAAACGGATTTTATGACGAAAACCACAAATTCTATAAAAATGGAATAAAATATTATACAAGAATTTAAACGCCTTATAATGATTATTTCTGTTATCTAAATATATCTTTAAACTTTTGTTACTACTAGATTTTATGATATAGAAGCTCTAAATACCCCAAAAATTAAAAAATCTCTACACCGTAGAACTAAACTCTAAGGCTTTGGTTAAAATTCTGATTTCATATCCATGATCAGAGCCAAAAATTGACCAAAAACTAATAATTGCCATAAATAATGCTTAAAGTCGTCCAAATTTTGTTGTTCAGTGTAATTTATGCAGGAGTGTCAAATTCACATATAAACACAGATGTTTTGGATCAAAATAAACAATTGAGAAAATTATATGCATAAATATAAATGGCAAAAATGAGACTTGTTAACATTTTATTTCACAAATAACACTAGGAAACAAAATTCTCACGACCCTACGCATCATTTATGTAGTAACTATAGTTTTTGGTCAAATTTTTGGCGCTGATCACGAATATGAAATCAGAACTAGCCAATGCCTCAAATTTTTAGTTATTCGGTGTCAAAATTGAGATTTTTTAATTTTTGGGGTATTTTGGGCTTCTATATATAAAAACTTATGGATAGTAATAAAAGTTTCATATTTAGATAATGAAAACATTCATTATTAACGTAAGGGGTTTAAATTTTCTTTAAATATTTAATTTTTTTTATTTTTTTATTTTTATAAAATTAGTGGTTTTCATGAAATTTTTTGATCCTAAAAAACTTGAAAGTAAATTGCTAATAATTTTAGGTAATAACATTTTTTAGATATTTTTTATAAGGAATCTGAATATGCCAATAGATTTTTTGTAAATTTAATAATAAAAAAAATTTTGTGAATTTTTATCTAAAATTTGGACGCGGTTAAAAAAATTGGAGGCATTGGAAAAAACTAAACCCGGGATCGTTCGCAATAAAATTCTTTAAAAAACCCTCAAAAAATCGTTTATGTTATTTTTTTTGTTGTCCAGTGTAATTTATATCTTTTTCTAAGATTGCAATTGTACGCAAGAAAATAGTGTCAATAATCGGTGTAACTCGATTGGTATTTGTACGTGTCGACCAAATACATATGGACCTAAATGCGAACATGGTATACAATCTATGGCCTTTCAGTGAAAATAACCTGTATAAGGAATCAACACAATTAAAAAATTGTATTTATTTTTTTTTAAAATCCAATAATTTAAAATAAAAGAGACTTAATTGCAAATAGATTTATTTTTATATTTTAAACGGCCATTAGCTCTTTTTATTTCCATAATGAAGTCAATTAGGTTCCTTTTGCTAATAACAGTTCTGCCCTAAGTTTATTATACCGATAAAACAGACATGTGTTTTTTGAAAATATTATTTAATTTTTACAAAGTAAATTTTAAAATTATAACATATTTAAATTATGTATAATTCAGAATTTATGTATTTATATTTATTTAAAAAAAAGTTGTTGTTAAAAAAATCATTTCTTTTTATAAATTCAAAAATATTAAATAACAGCACAAATAATTTACTCAAAGATTTAAATTAGGAATAATAATTTATATCTAATCAATCATATATTAATAGTTTGCAAAAAATCCTTAAATACCATTTATCAAAAAAAAATTTATTTAATATTTTGAAATCATTTTTTTTGGTAATGTGGTCAAAAATGGATTATTTGCACACATAATAAATAAAAATAAATAAAAGGCAGTTATTTTTATTCAATTTTGTGTGTGAATGTGTGTATCTCAGTACAAGCACAAACACATTTTTAATTTTAATTATTTTGCGAACTCAATTAATTTATTTTGCGTCTTATTTCAATTATTAAATATCTAGCTTTCATAACAAAATTTTTCCTGATGCGACCCATTAAAATTACAAAAATGTATTTTAATTTCAACTGTGAATAAATAAGCATTTAATGTCTTTATCAAATATAATAAAAAGATTTATAAATTAGAAAAAATATGTTTGTTTTTTAAATATTAAAATTTTCAAATATGATTTATCAATTGTATATATTAAATTTGTTATAAACAAAGGATTTGATATTATTCATAAAGTAAGGCTTAATACATAATTCTTATAAAAAATGAGATACAAATTAATTTGAACTCAAACCAAAAAAAAATATAAAATTACACCCACTTTGCGATGTTTGTAGTTTGCAACTGTCAGACGACAGATGAAGATAAATTATGTGATGAATATGGTAACTGCAATTGTGAATCAGGAACGTACGGGAGAGATTGCTTGCAATGTAATAAACATGTTATATTATATACTTTACCTGTAATTTGTTTTAAAAAATAGCTCATAATTTTATAAAAAAAAACCTTTTAATTTAAGATCTAATATAAGTTTTTTAATATTGAAAATACTAACTATTAACTTAAATATTAATTATGATGTGGATTTATCTATTTTTTATGTTTCAAAAGTTACACTCATTTAAAAAAAGGGAATGTTAAAGATTAGCGTCAATGTATATTTAAAATATATGTATGGTCAATTCCACCTCAATCCAACAAATCCGGGAAGGGTACCCCTTTTGATTTGGCTGAATTTTTGCATGGAGATAGTATCTAAGAGTATCTCATAATCTGGAAATTTTTTTTGACCGGAAGTGATTTTTGACGAAGATAGGGGCAAAAGAAAAAAAAATTGCAAGGTGAATTTTCACATTTGATGCAACTTTGCGAGGTTATAAGTCAAAAAGTATTATAGCTAGAGACTTAATTTTTTTTTTATTTTGAAGAGGACAATAAGGGCTATCTTGCATGTGTTTATTATTTTAAAATTATTTTTTGAAATTTTACACTTTTGTAAAGAACATTCAATTTGATATAACTAAAAAAACGTATTTTTGAATTTCTTAAAAAAATTGCTAAAATACAGTCCTTAGTATTCATTATGAATATGTGAACTCAAAAGTATGGGACCGACTAGACTTTTTTAAAAATTCAAAAAAAAAAATTTTTTTTTTGATTTTTAGACAAAAATTTGCTCCCTGTACTATATTAAAATATTTAAAAGTGCCAAATTTGTTTATATAAAAGAAGTTAGACATAGGGGCAAATAGGTTAGGCTATAACAGTTTTATTAATTTGATTCAAACTATTGTCAATTTTGGAAAGAAAAGGGGAACTTTAGAACAAAAAAATTGGTAATTTTCAGTATTTTACTCCTATCTTCTAAGCCGACTTTCTGGGTCACTACCAAACCAATTTGAAAATTTAAAACTGCATTTTATACATAAAACATCACTATATAACATATATTTCCCCCAACATTTTTTAATGTATCCATAGCTTTTTATGAAATAAAAACCAAAGTTTGCCAGGTTTTTTGAAATTTTAAGGTGTAAAAAATAAAAACTTAAAATTTTTATGCTAATATATGTTAACTTTTACTAGTCATTTTTAGTTTGATGAACAATATTAGAATATGTACATAATTCTCAATATTTATCCTCGGCGAAATTCAAAAAATTTGTTAAATTTATTGGATAAAAAAAAATTTAAGAGGATTTTAGAAAAAATAATAAGGTTAAAAAATTTGTAAAAATTAACTTTTTTCTATTAATTAATAGTTTTTAAATAAAACAGCCTCAACAACGTTAAATCTGACAAAAATAAGGAAAATAGAATATCTTTGGCCTATTTAGAATATTATGATTTAACAGATTTTCTTTTTTTATGATTATCAACAAACTTAAAATAAACGTAAAAAGTCAATTATTCTATGAAACATAGTGATATGGTTTTTTAATATTATAACTGCATAAAAGAAGTCAATTTTAGGGTTAAACAACCTTAAATGATTATAACGGGCAGAATTAGCTTCAATGATGAATTTTAAGACTAAATATTAGACCCAATTTAATATAAACAAAATATAGACATTTAGTCTTTTTTACTAATTTTTACAAATGCCAAATAAGTTTTTGAAAGGCTATTTAGAGCAAGGAACACCATATATATCTAACTGACCTTAATAAAGTTTAAAAACCAACAATTTAAGTTCAAATTATATTTTAGTTTTATAATATAGACGCACTAAACCTATTAAAGAAAGAGGAAATATTACTGTTACTTGATTCTATGGGCATATAGATTTGGGCATTGACCTAAAGTTTTTTATAACTAAATGTGTTCCTTACGAGTTTTAACACAAAAATGTGTTTTAATAAATACATTAAATTACTAATTTAATAAAAATAATGAAATGATTTAATATTCTCATTTTTTTATAATTTACCTATCTAGTTCTTTTAAGATTTTCTATACATAACATATATACTATTTTTTTAACACTTTAACAGGCAAAATATGACTGATTATATAGGTTCTAGATATTTTTAGATAATTTTGCCAAAATAATAAAAAAAAATAAGCTTGCACAGACGAATACAATCTGCGTTAGTTTTTTGACACCTGAAAATTTGCTGTTTTTTGGCAAATTTAGGTATTTTTATTGTAGAAGCGTCAAAATCGAGTGAAAAAAGGTGGGGCTATTATATGTTATTAAGCAATATTTCATCTATAAAATAAATGTTAAATATTAAAAAAAGGTTGGCTGGTTAACCAGAAAGTCGATTTTGAAAACAGGCAAAATTTTCACTTTTTTCGATTTTAAGGTTCACTTTTTCATTGTAAATTTAATAATGGTTATAATTAATTAAATCAAACTATTATGGTCTAACATAATTGCTTATATGTCCTGCTTTTTGAATACTGTCCAATTTGGCACATTGGCATATTCTAATATAGTGCAAAGGGCTTAAATTTGTCCCAAAATTTGTGCAAAAAATTGATTTTTTTTAATTTTGTAAAAAGTCATGCCGGTCCCAAACTTTTTAAATCATATATTTATTAACATTATTAAGGGTCATATTATATAAATTTTTCAGAAAATTCAAAGATACGTTTTTTGAGCTATTTGTGTCTAAACTTGACTTTAATTTTTTGGTAACTAAAAAAAAAATTTTTTTTAATATTTTTTGCGTCTAAGGTAGCCCTTGTTACGATCTTCAAAATAAAAAAAAAATTATGACTCTAGCTACAATACCTTTGATGATACATGCGCGCAAAGTTGCCTCAAATTTTTTTTTTGCGAAAAAATGAAAATTATTTTTGCTCATATTTCGGTCAAAAATCACTTCCGGTCAAAAAAAATTTAGGTTTTTATCAGCACCCAAGGACCCTACCAGTGTACCAATTTTCAGCCAAAACTGAGACTTCGAGGGAAAAAGTTTGTCGATTTGAGGTGGAATTGACCGTATATAGTTAAAAAAATAAATAGATTTTTAGATTAATTTTTGTATTTGTAATAATGTGTGCTCATTTTTTCAATTTTGCACTGATGTTTTATTTTATTTTTTTTGTCTTATTTGGTAAAGTCATTTTTGTCGAATATTTTTTATCTATGTATTTGCTTTAAAATGACAAATTTTAGCACAGAGCCCGCAAAAATTGGTCAAATTTTAATCCTGTAAGCTGTTGACGGATGTGAAATTTATTTCTTCATATACATAATCATATTTATTCAGCATGCAGTTGCTTGTTAGGTAACCAAAAAATTTGCGATCCTCAGGGTTTTTGTTCCTGCCCGACTGGATTCTCTCGAGCCGATTGCTTAACATGTATGTAATATACCCTTTCAATGTTATAGCCTAAATTGGTTTTATTTAACTTTACTATTTCGTAAATCTACCACTTCCATTCTTATGTTTTCAATAAAGTTATCTTTATGAGACGGAACTCTTGCTGGTATATTTATCAAAAAATCTTTTAATGCTTCTTTCTTATTTATTGTTTAAATTTATTATTTAAAACGGCAAAAATAATGGATCAAGTTCATATGATGGCCAAAATTATTTTGCAATAATTGTTACATGATTTTAGAGATAACCTATTAAGCAAAGTTATATTTTTTAAACATGAAATAACATTCTCCATTTTTATAAATCAAGTTTGAAAAAACTAACTTGCGAATAATGCTTTACTGTAAAGCAAATGAGATGAGAATTTTTAAGACGGTGTACCCATAGAAGGTGGACTGAAGAATATTAAGCGTGGAGAACTTTTTGATTTAAATTAGTTTTTACTAAAACCTATTTTTCATTGCTTTTTATAAAGTTTCATAAACAAGATTATTTACAATGTTTTACACATATAATGTATTTAGTATATCAGCAATCTCACACCAACAATTAAATTTTGCAGGCCAATCAATTTTTGAGTGTATACAGAAATAACCTGCCATTTTAGGGTTCAGATACATTTAGTGTTTTATCAAATTTAGTAAGTCAAATATTAAAAGTCCATAAAATTTTGTCAAAAACAAATTTTTAATAAACAAAATTAAATTTAATTTTTTTTTGTATTCACAACAGCTAAACTATTAAATTAGAAACTTCATATTTTTGTTAAAATCTGTAAATCGTGTCATTTTTAAGTTTGAACGCAAAATATTTTGTAATATCTAAATGCTGATGTTTGAGCTCAATATACCAAAAATATTTATTTATCATTGTTTGAGATGTTATAAATTTTATATAAAATTTAAAAAAAAATTTCTACATAAAAAAATTTTTGATTTTTTTTTATAAAATAAGGTCGCAAATCTGCAAGTTTGGTTAGAAAAGACCATTTTTTTAAAAAATACGGGTTTAAGGGTTAAACAACGTCCGAATAACGATAATCAACCCCCGGATTACCTCACAAATTGACATATTATTAAAAATAATGTAAAACAAACACTGTGGCCTATGTATCAATTGGTTTTATTGTAACATTTAAAGGGTGTAATTGTCCTGCTAAGCAATCAATCAATCTGGCTTGTGATTCTTATGGCCATTGCAAATGCAAGAAGGATCATTTTGGCACTAAATGTCAAGATAGTAAAACTTTAATATATTCAGCCTATTCCCGCTTTAAGTTAACTCAGAGTCTTACTCAAAAATTCAGCGCTCACCAGCAGAATTAATTATTTTAATCTCATATCGTATCATAACCATTTTTCTTCTTAATATACAGTTATTATTATCCACCTTTATCATTTTATATAGCTACCTTTTTTATGTAATTGAAGTATATTAAAAATAAAAAGAATGGTATTACACTAATATTAATTAAATGTAAGATTAATGTTTACATGGGCCTTTAAATTTTTAACAAAATATCCTTTTAATTAATGAATTATGTGAGCAACCTGTCCTAAAATAAAAAGACTTTGTAGAATTCTACTATTCACGATCCAAATTTATTTCAAATTGTGACACAAAAAATTAAGTTATTATTTAAACAATGGTATTTTGCTTTTTTGATATAAAATATATATGCAAAACAATTTTATAAAAAAAGGTAAATCACAATTTGAAAATTTAACAGTAACATTGATGCCCAAACGTATAGTATATAAATTATATAAGATGATGACATAAAAATAACAAATTGTCATATTACAGTTGTAACACAAATATAAAAAATTTAATTTGCGTTTAATATTTCAAGAATTTCAAACTTGTGGCAGTCGGATGATGGATAAAGAGTCCTATTGGCAACATCAATTTATTTTGCCCTCCGACAGCGCCTTTAACTATAGTCTCAAGCAGTTTGCTTATGCACCCTGGTAATATATTTTTATGTTTGAATTAATTGGTAAAAATACAAAAATTAATAAGGTAAAAAATAGATAAAGATTAATTATCATTGTAAGAAAGATTTACAGTTATTTTGACAAGGTTTTAGCGATAATAAAATTTGCATTTAAGTAATTTTTTATAAAAAATACGTTATTTTTTATTATTTGAATCGGAGTCTCAGTCAACATACACCAACACCACCAAATAGATGATGAGTTTTAGTGGTATTGAAATTGCTATGCGGCGACGTTCATAACCCCTAGGTTCATTAGGATTAAGTGCGTTTCTCAGCCAATACCATAATACCCATCGAAATGGCGCCGCACTCTCCGGAATATTATAGCATGCAGGCTTTACAACCCTGACAAAAGTGGAAGGCCAGAGTCATTCACCTGCTATAACAATATCCCCCTCTCCTACATCCCTTATATAAGACGCCCGTCAGGGCATAGCCCTTAACCCTGTCGGGTAGGCAATCTTAACCTAAACCAGGAGCTAACGAATTTTCGGGACAACATCAAAAAGCCCTAAAATATTTAACAATTATGAAAAAACACCGGTTTTATATAATTAGTAATAAAAAGTTTAATAAAACATGAACGTAAACATTAAATGCGCATAAAAAAAAATTGCAATCTGCCTTAAAATAGTAAATAATTAGCTGATTAGTGTTTTTTATTAATAACAATTTTATTTTTAAGGTGTTTTGATTAAATTAAGAAATTCATCAAAATTCAACGTCCCAGTTAAATGTTTTTCGTGTCCTTGAAGAACCAAATCACCTTTAGGCAGGTCACCACTTAATAGCTAGAAGTTATTATCCTTCTTAAAGAAGAAAATGTGGCCTCATAACTAGACGTTTAAGAGCCAATTAACAAACTTATAGGAAAAATGTCAATTAGATTAGAAAACGCATCTTTGTAATCATATAAAAATTTAACAAAATCAATAGTAACACATTCTTTATAATTATTAAGTTTCTTATTAAATTTTTGGCTACGTCAATTTCTTTAGATAATGAATTTTTATCAATATTACTTATTTTTAAAAGAGGCCCTAATTTATTTATATCTAAAATAAAGGTTAATCAAAGTTATAAAGGGAATCTAAAGATTTTAAATAACTATTATCGGTAAAAAATCAATTATCAAAATATACACAAATCAATAATATTAAAATAAATACTTACTACTTCATCATTAATATTTAAAATATTTTCAAACTCATGAGTAGAAAATAAATTAAAATCAGAAAAATCCTTAGGTTTAGTTTTTCTTTTTAAATTATCGTCATTTAAAAAAGTAATATTAAAACTTTCTTTTTTTTAATTTTCAACAAACAATGGTGTATTAGATCAGAAGTTTTAGAAATATAAATCGTTCTGCATTAGATCTATAATTATTTTTAATAAATAAAACAATTTTTCAATTAAATACAAAAAATAGATGATTATAAATATGGTCAAAAAACGCCGATTCGGCCCTTTGACCTGAAGATATAAAAGTTTTTTATTTTTAATTTTTAAAAGAGTATACAGGTAGTGCCCACACCAACAATGGGGCAACAGCCGGGGTATGGTCCCGCATTCACTAACCACCTTGATTACATCATGTTGAAAAAATTTACGAAGGGAAGAAAAATTATCAAAAAAATCTCTCCCTTTACTTAAAATTTCAACAATCTTTTACAACAAGATGCACAGTGAATATACGGGATATGGTGTCTAGCTCTTTTGCTTAGAAATATTTGAACACCACCTTTTCCCCAAGGCATTACGTTCGCCCCATCGTAGCATTGTGCGATCAGGTTCTTTGGTTCTAGATTATATTCTAACAAAAGATTGATGACAAGTGAGAAAATTTCTTAGGCATCAGATTTATGAATTGCTTTCACAAATATAAAGCTTTCTGTAAAATCAAATTTTTCTATATATTTCTGTGTTACTAATCTTTTTTGCGGATGAGAAGTATTAATGAATAAAAACACTTTTAAAAAAAGTAAATATTTTTAAGATAATATTTTTTAGATATTTTTGACGGAACAAATTTAATTATATTATGTGGAAGAAATAAAATTACTATGTATTTGGGAGGGGGGGGGGGCAAATTCAATTATTTTTTTGGGAGGGGGGCAATTAAAAACTGGGGGGGGGGGGGGGGGGGGGGCACTTTATTCCAGGGGTCTAGAATCGTGCCTGAGTTAAATTCACTAAACTATAAAAAGCATATATTTTAAAAAATGAAAAGAAAATAAAAAGATTCAAAACTGAAATTTTTTGTGGCAAATTTTAAACATAAATTTAAACAAATAATATTTTTAATTAAAAGTGATAATATATTCTGTCTCGTTTAGAACGCGGATCTAAAGGCTGATCAAGCTTTACATACTAGAAAAATTATGTTGACAATGTTTAGAATGATAAATATAAATTATAAGAAATTTTATATGTTGATTTTTAAAATTTTAGGGTATTCTCGAGGTCACAAAATCTATTAAAGGCTGTTTTTTTTAATAGACGCCCCCGAATGCCGTAGATATTAAGGAAAACGGAAAATATATATGAGATAAGGCCAACAGATGCATGCTTTTAGGTTTTTAAAAACTTAATTTGACATTGAGTGGTGTTTCAATAATTACTATTACTTATAGAAGTAGACATTCTTTAGTATGTAATAAGACAAGATCTTTACCTATGCACTTCATCATCTTAATAATATTTATTCTTAAAGTTTAAATTTAAAAATCTATATTGGGTTTAGCAAATGGCTTGGCATTTAAATTAACAAAATGTTAAAATTTTACATTTTGATAAAAAATAATTGTTAAATTAACATTTGGGCTGCCATATATACAAATTAAACTTGTGTTATTTAGTTAAGCCTTTAAATAAATTTTGCTTGAATCTTCAATGTTTGTATCAAGCTTACAAAGTTTTCCTGGTGCATTCTTTTAATTTTTATTATAGTAACGTTGTTTTCGACCTATTTTCAAATCCACCCCTATATATTTTGGCATCCAATAGCCCTGATAAATAAATTTCTCATGCCCTATTTCTATCATGATTAAGTTAGAAAAAATTAGCATTGTTACTAAATCACTAAACTGCCCTCAAATTAAAAAAAAATATGTGAGGGAGTAGTTATAATATTATCTTTGGCTAGACATTAATTACTATTAAAAGATGGTTAAAAACCAAATTATTGGTTTAATGTTGTGTAAGCAAATCAAATGATTGACGAAAGTATACTATAAAGCTGGGAAAATAATCCTCGTAATGATATTTATATTTGCCGTTTTTCAAAGTTTTATCATCGAATCTTGTCCTTAAAAATTTCTAATGACTCTATATTAGCTACCTCGAGAAAACCAATAAAAAACATATAAGAAAATACTGATTACTTAAAATTCTTTTTTTTAATAAAAAGATATAAAATTCATAGCTCTTACATCAACACTTTAAATACAATCTGGCCAACCTAACACGATTTGATTCAAAATCAAAATATTATTTGAATTTAAATTTAAATAAATGGCTGTTAAAAAATTTATAATTTTAATGTATTTTTCTTTGAATTTTTATAGTTTTTTTAAACATTCAAACGTTTTTAATGTTTTTAGCTGGCCAATAAAGTTTGATTAGAAAATGGTAGACGGATTGGAAATTTTTATGGCAGGTCTGATTTTTAAAGTTAGCTCATAAATTTAAAAAAAATTGCTGACCTATGTAATATTTAGTTTGTAAGTTTTTATATAACATAGGATGGTAAAAGTGATCACCGGGGAGAACATATGCGGAGGGGTGGTGATCGATGAGAACTGGACTCTAACACTGAGTACTTGCGTAAATGTTACGAATCTGGTTGTAAGTCGGATCTTAGCCGGCGATATTTTTGACAACCGTTGGGACATTAATGAAATGTCGTACCCGGTAATAGGATACAAGATGTATGACAGAGGTCGCATATATAAATATTTAATAAAAAAAATATTAAATATCTTTATTTAAAAAATTTATACTACCGATACCATACACAAACTTTTCCTCGTCCTGAAATTTGTTTTTCACATGTCAGCTAATTTACTCCTATCTTCAGATCGGATTAAGTTTAAGCATGATCTATCAATCCTAATTATTACTTATTCTTTTTATTTTACACAATGTATATATAAATAATAACAATTTTGCCACTTCAAGACTCAACAATAAAAAATATTTAAAAGAAAATAACAAGTTTAATGATATATAACACTCATTAATAAAACACATTATAGTCTATTTTATTTATATTTGTAAGAAAATTAAACATATGATAGCTCAGCCTTCTTTTATGTAAAATTGTAATAACAAATTTTTAAATTTTATTTTATAGAAAATTTGGCGAAAATTTTAATTCTAATCAAAGAGATATCTTACATAAGAATAAAAATCAAAAAATTGCTATTTTAATTTCTCGTAATAGACAAATCTGAATATTATTTTTTAATATTATCCGCAATTCAATTTTATATAAGTCAATTTTAAAATTTTAAGTTACCTAACAAAGTGCTTAGATAATTTAAAAAAAGTAGTTAAGTTTTTTTAAGAAATTTTGACATTTATTAGTTATCTAAAAGATGTGATATTAGATTTAAGTTTCTGCAACCAAACATATTGCTATTAAAATAAGATACATCCTTTTTTAATATTATAAACTTCTTATATGTCGATCATTACTGCATATTCATTTACTGGCCGAGAAATTTGGTGAATATCTGAATATAAAAATAATTTTTATATTTTTGTATTGAATTTTTTCTTGTACTTTTAACGTTTTTTTTAAACTTTTAATGTTTATAACTGGATTAAAAGGTTTGATTAAAAAACGTATATTTTATAATGTTTTATGATAATATGAAAAATTGATTTTTTTTATGCGCTACATTAAATGCTAGCAGCTGCAAGCACAAGCCTAATAATATTGCGACCATTAATGTTCATTAATCTTTAAGATATATGTGGGCTGTTATTCTAAAAATTTCTATTGATTAGAATAATAAAACCTTGTAGCAATTTTTTAGACATTTATTATTTTTTGTAAGGTATATAAATAATGTCTATTTTGTGTTATCATATAGTCTGGGATGGCATCTATACCAGCGATTTAGCCGGAGAAAACCGACTTATATTATTGAGAGTGGGAAATATTCATTCACTTAGCCAGGGATTTATCTATGGAGGAGCATTGCAGCCTGTCTGCTATTCGTTTGCCCGAAGAGTTGTCCCAAACGCCCTCGGACTTTTTGCCGGAATTAAATCTGAGCGTATTAACTTTAATATATTCGTAAACCTAAGCTAACCTAATTTTGAATCATTTTGGCCAAGTGAAAATGAGTTTGATTGCTGTATCAATTAGATTTGAGCCTAGAATATGATGGTAAATGAAATAAGAACAAAATTTTAATGAGTGGCGAGAAAAAAGGCTCTACTTAATACATTTTGCACACATAATTGCTGATTCCACAGGTCAACAAATGACTATGTCAGAAAAAATAATTTATGAAACATATAACATATAACCCTATGGTGGCAAAATTTCATGAATAATTTTGGTCTTTAGTTTCCCCCCTTCGGCTCTTTATATCCGTTTATATTAAAGAAAAGGTTTTTTTTGACTAAATCGACAAATTTTGCAACCTCGAGAACACCCAAAAATAGAATTTAGGTATCTTTTTTTAATAAAGAAAATACTTTGTACCTTTAGCCAATTCAATTAATAAGAAATAAAATTTTATAAAAATCAAACATGTAGATAATACAGAGTATTCCGCACCCAAAATTGAATTCTACACGATACATTACTGCTTTTGAATATAAAATAAATATAATGAATTGAATTTTACAGATTAGCTAAATATCCAAAAATTATTTATTTTTGTTTTTAAATTTTTTCATAGCTAACTTACTAAGTTTGATTAGAAAAAACGGTAAAATCCGAAACTATGATGGCAGGTTTAATCTTTTAAATTAGCTCATATCTCTATAAAAATTTGTTACGATTCTTTCATAAATAAATGTCCTTAAAAAGGTCGACAACAGATTTTTTTTATGAATAATTTTATTACAAAGACATATTTGTAATGTTAAAACACACATATAAACAAGAAATATTTATTTAAAAAAATTGTTTACTTAAAATAGCCTAGATTATGCTTTTTTGTTTGTACATATGTAATAAAATTAATAACAAAAGTTTTCCTATATTATACAGATCGGTAACAAAAAGAACTTTTTAACACTGAAAGAAAACCCATGAGACTTCATATTTGTTTTTTTTTCCTATATCAAAAATAACCATGACCATATTGCGACCTCGAAAGATAAAATTCAACAGTTTTTTTTCATATTTAATTCATTTTTAACATACAAATTGAAAAAATATTTATAAATATCAAGCTCTTAATTTAACGTTTAGATAATGCACAATGTCAAATTACGCCACGATGTATAATCGGTTTCTAATAAAATTTTTATTTATTTAAATATAGCATTATAAGAATCAAATAAAAAATAATAATTTTTTTTTAATCTTTTTTCAATAGTTTCTAATTAGTGTTCTCAACGGGCCGTACTTTTAAGGCCCAACCCGCCCGTAAAATTTTTTACGTGCGGCTTGGCCTGGCCCGAAATAAATATTTTTGCTTTTAGCCATCTGACCCAATGTTTTATTTATAAAAGGCCCGGTCCGTCCCGCAGCGCTTCAACAAATATCGGCCCGTATTATTCTTTTGAATATTAATTAGTAAATTATAGCCTTAATGAAATTATTAACCCGCGAATGGTAGGGTGAGATATTTGCTGCACGAATGCAATTTTACACCTTTATAACTTTTAGAA
>JAUIRJ010000283.1:0-23700 GCA_030555515.1 Acutogordius australiensis | reverse complement strand
ATAGATTATATAAAATATTTGGCATCCCAATGTAAATATTACACAATACATCGACTTTTAATGATAAGGTTTTAAAAATTAAATTTAACATTAACCACAACCCTAATTTAACCCTAACACCAACCCAAACCCTAAACATCACGCCCTAAGGCTATCCTAACCTTAATACTAACCTAACATTAATCTAACTAATATTCAAGCTGCGGCTGGATATCAATCACACCTACAATCTTCAACAAAATAATTAAAAGCACCCTCAGGAAATTCAGTGGGTTACAATAAAATCCATAGGCTGGTTAGTAAAAATATATGGTTGGAACTGATAAAAATATAAAAAGAAAATGCCCGGGAAAAAGAAGTGGGAATTACAACACCGTCATCAAACAATAAAAAGACCGATTCAAATCTCAGAAAGCTTTAAGAAGAGATTCAAAATTTTTAGAGATTTTTACAATTTTATGTAATAAATTACAGCTATTGATTCTATTGTAAGTTGTGTACAGGTCACTAATTGTCAATTTTTGGCAACAGGTAAGTAGTGATAAAACATACTCTATCATTAATTTTCACAAAACAGACTATTTTTATTGTTTTAGTAAATCATTTTTGGCAACTTGCAGAGGACAATATTAAAACTATACAAAATATTTAAGCAAACCTGCAGGTTAATAACCAGTCGCATTATCACACCTTTATCATCTTTGAGAGCAATCAAGTCCTACAACTATATAATGAAAAAACATAGCCTGTAGGTCAATTATGGATTGCACACATCTCAGCGATTAGTATTAATTTTCTTTTTGATGTTGATGTTTAAAAAATTATTCCTGAGAGCCAAAGTTTAAAAAGTATAACTATCAAAATTACCAATTTCCGGATTAATTGTTTAATTATTCAAATTTAAATTTCGCTATAACTAAAATACGAAAGTTATTTTGTTACCATGTCCTATTAACATTATTAAATCCTATTTCAGAAAATTTTATACTGCTAAAAAAAATTATGTTAATGTCTAAATATAATATTTTATAATTTTTTTTATATATGATAGTATATTTTTCTTCTATTCCATTACCTAACTAAGCGGAATACTTTTTAAACAAATCTTTTATATAAAGAATAAACAAGAGCAAATTACACAGTTTTAAAATTAATTAGTAAATACTATAGATATTCTAATTAAAATTGCTTTAATTTAATTTTTAAAAGTTAAATCAATTATGATTCGGGATATAAGAAGCTATAAAAATATCCTTTTTTATAACTATTATATATGCATTTTGTTATATAGTTTTTTTTGAATAATCATTTAACTTAAGTCAAACACATTTTTTGTTATAATATCCACTAACTGTTATATTTAAATTGTGTTAACCAGCTCTTCATAAAAATTTGGGTAACATTAAAATGACATAAATAAAAATAAATTATGGCGCGCTCAAACTCATTTTATTATTTTAAATCAGAATTTATTAAAAACTTTTATGTCAAAAAAATTATTAAAATACTTATAACAATGGACCACTTTTTGTCAAAATTCGTTCATTATAAAAAAATAAAATGATTCTGAAAGCGCCCTTATCAGACATAAAAAGTCAAATGCACCTGGACAGAACATATTGCCCACTTAACTTCTCCACCTCATATTTAACTAAATTGTTGAACAGTACTGCCACAATTTAATAAGAAGGCGCAATACAAAATAGTTAAAATTAAAATGTTATTTCCTTATTGCGGCTCATTTTATTTTTTTAATTGGTTGAAAATTTTTTAAAAAATATTTTTTAGGGAACTATATAACCCGCAAATGGTATTGAAAAATTTGTTTTGCAAACAAGAGAACTAAAGCTGTGATCTCTATTTTTTATTATTTTGAAGAGAAATACGTGTTTTTTAATTATAGATTAATATAAGTTATCATTAATAAATATTGCAAATTTTACACAAAGTAGAAAAAATTAAAAAAATTAAGATTTATCATTTTTTCATATTACATTAAATAAATTATATCAGTAAATTAAATGTATCATAGAATATATTTAGAGAGTTTCACGAAAAAATAATATTTTAATTTAAGAATTTGTTTTTGGCTATTATTATAAAAACTAGTTATTTTAGAGAGAAAAAACAAATAATTCCTATCATTATGCAAAACAAATGTTTTGTATGCTTGATAACTAAAATTAGTTAAAAAAACAAGAATATAAGGTTGCTTATTTAAATTTATAATTTAAATTGAGGCAAAAATATGGTTTTCAACATTGAAACTGATATGTTAGGGTCCATATGGACCCCCACTCAATTTTTAAATTTTAAAAAACTTTTGTTTACTTAGGCGTTCAGACTCAGTTCATTTTTATAAAAAAATTTTAAAATTTTTACCTTTTGACGTTAAACGCATTTTTACAAAAAGTCACCAATTTTTCAATAGGTTTTCTGAAAAAAAAAGTTTTTAAAAAATTTTGAAAAAAAAAATAAAATTTTAAAAAATTCAAAATTTTAAAATTTTTAAAATTTCTCAAAAATTTGAAATGAGACTGAACACGCCCTTAGACCAAATTTTGATTACTAGTTTTTTTATATATATTAGACAAATTTTAGCCGATAATATATAATATTTTTGAAGATATTTAAAATTCAAGATGTACTGGGGTCTATATGAACCACACAGTGCTTATCGATGGTAGACCCGCCATTATCAAGAACTCGAGCACATTGGTAATATGAACCTATTTAAAAATATTGTAAAGTATTGCTCAATATTTGTGACTTTTTTTCTAAATATATACAAAAAACTGGTAATTTGGTTTAAATCTCACAAAAAAATTTGTTTGTAAATTATAATATAAATTTTTTAGGGGTCCTTGTCGACCCAACATGATCATTACTAATATAAAGGCCATGTTGTTGCCTCCATGTAAATTTCTAAAAAAAATGCAACCTCGGTTAAGAAATTCTTTTATAGTTTTAAATATTTAAAAAATGTATTGATAAAGATATCTTCCATAAAAGGGCACGTGCAAAGTGTATTTTTATTTCCGTGAAATTTTAAAAATTTTGAAAATTTATTTTTTTTTTTCAAAATTTTTTCAAAAAATTTTTTTTTCCAGAAAAGCATTTTATGTGCATATATTAATTTAGCAACTTCTTAAAAATCATTTCATTAGGGTGCGTTTAGACTCCGTTTGTTATTTGAAAAATTTTAAAATTTTTACCTTTTGACATTGAACGCTTTTTTACAAAAAGTCGCCAATTTTTGTTATTAGCATTTAAATAGTTTTTCTGAAATAAAAGTTTTAAAAAATTCTGAAAAAAAAAATAAAATTTCAAAAAATTCGAAATTTTTAAAATTTTTTAAATTTTTCAAAAATTTAGAGTCTGAACGCACCCTTACAAAATAAAATTTTCAAAATTTTAAAAATTTCACGAAAATAAAAACTCACTTTGCACGTGTCCTAATGTATAAATAATGGTGGAACCTAAAATTGTAGGAAACGAAAAGCCATAAAATCCCGAAAAGTCATAAAATGGAAAAAAATTAAAAAAATAACCATAAAAATTTTGAGTATATTAGGTTAACTTAGCTAATAAAAGGTGGTGAGATTAAATTTTCAGATAAAAAGAAGTTTGTAATTAAAAATAGTTTATATATTTTTAATAATTTAGCTATTTATATAGGTTTAATATGGTTAGCAAAAAATGGCCAGATTAAATGTTTTATTATTTCATGACACATAAAATATGCAAGCATATATATGTCATTTATTGTAAAAGAATATATAAAGAATATTCACATAAATTATATTTTAATTATGATAAAGTTATAAAAAAAAGAGGCAATTATTATTTTTTCTTTTTATCTTGACTCAGAATGAAACAAATAACATCTCATTTATGTATAAAACTTAGTAATTGCTTTTTTGTTAATGTGAAAGTAGTTTTTATTTTTCGTCAAATTTTCAAAATTTTGATAAATTTTATTTTGAAATAAAACGCAAATTTTTAAAAAGTTGCCAAATTTAGTATATATACACAAAATGCTTTTTCCGAAGTAAAAATTTTTTTTTTAAAAATTTTTAAAATTTTCAGAATATTTAAAAATTTACGAAAATAAAAACCCACTTTGCACGTGCCCATAGGTAAATACCATAAAAAAAGTGGTAAAATGTTTTCAATATAAACCGTTCTGTTTTAAAGGTGTCATCCATGTATAATGTTTGAGCGTTTAATAAAATTATTTGTAAAATTTTAAGGATTTTGGAATTGTAGCATGAAAAGTTGTTTGTGGCAAAATTAATTCTTTATTTTTAAAAATATGCTTAATGTTTTTAAAATATGGCAAAAGGTGTACAAGATTAAGATATATTAATTGTAGAAAAGTAAAACACTCATGGAACGCATCTATTTGTGATGAGTAATAATTATTTTTAATCATTAAGTTCTTAAAATGTAAAACTTAATAATGATCATTATTGAGTAAATATGATTATTAATATTAATTTACTACTTTCATAAACTGTTAGCCGCATATGGCAACTTTTAGTTGTATGGCTGAGGCTAGTGGAAAAAAAGTTTTGACGAAAGAGAATCGCCCGCATTTGAATAGCGTTGAGGCGGCTAGTGTAAAAATAAATTTTAAAAATTTATTTTTACACAAGCCGCCTCAATGCATTTGATTTTTACACAAGCCGCCTCAATGTTATTCAAATGCGTGCGAATTTTTTTCATCAATTTTTTTTTCAACTAGCCGCAGCCCTATATAAAATAGTGTGTGGTCACAGGTTTTATCAAAATAGTAAGTGTAGGTGCTTATTGTAAAATTTTTCATTGTTAATATTAGGTCATATTTCGTTAGGCATGAAAGAAATTGGTTCCCTATTTAGAAATAAAACATTATTTGGGTAATATTTTATAAAAAAAAATATAAATGTACATTTTATATGTAATTGATTTGAATAATACATATCATTATAATAATCAAATATCATGTATAAAATGATTAACTTTAGTTCTACAAGCATTGGCGTAGGAGAGGGGTGGGGGGGGGGGGGAAGAAAAACATTTTATACACCTGATTTTTAGCATCGAAATTAGAGTTCGGCCCCCAGATCTATATAGAATTTCTAATTTAAAAAAAAAATTTGTTATTAGACTTAAACCAGATTTTAATAACTACTTTTGTCTATTGTATATTAAAAAAAAGTCAAAAAGATTTGACCCATAATATATGCTATTTGTAAAGACATTAAAAATTTAACATGTTCTTAGGTCCTGGACCCCACAGTGCTAATCGCGCGTTAAATTATTAAACCGCTAATCAGATTAATTTTAGTTTGTATTTTTTTATTTGTTTTTGTCATGTCTCAATAATTTTGGAGCATATTTAGACATGATTGCATAATAATAAATCTAAACCCTTCTTTAGGGCACGTGCAAAGTGAGTTTTTATTTTCGTTAAATTTTCAAAATTTTGGAAAAAAAATATTTTGTAATAAAACGCAAATTTTTAAAAAGTTGCCTTTAATATATGCACATAAAATGCTTTTTCTGGAATAAAAAATTTTTGAAAAAATTTAAAAAAAAAATAAATTTTCAAAATTTTAAAATAAAAACTCACTTTGCACGTGCCCTTAAGTAAAAAAAAGCCTCCGGATGTCGTGAGACAATCGTTCTTACTTTTTTAACGTCTCAAGAAGTGTTACAATATATACATCAATAATATTTAAAAAGAGATTTAGGTTTTTTGAATATTACATGCCCCTTTAAGATATGGAGCATGCTTTTATAAATCGATAACCCGTAAAACTGGATGCAAAAGATACGATGCCAGAAAATGATGATTTTTTACAATAGTACGGCCCACCTAATTTAAGCAATACCTGTTGTATGAATGCTTGCAATAACTCCTAAATTTTCTTACTCTAAATAATTATTTCTTAATGCTTAGTAAGGTTTTGGCTAATAGTAATTTCAAAATTGTAAATTGGTAAAAAAAATTTTTTTTATCAGCTAATATCAAATAATGAGAAATGTTTTTTAGTCGTTTTAGGAAATGCTTAACAAAAAACTAAAAATAAAATTATACTCCAAATTTTAATTTCTAATCTTTTTTTACGAGCCACCTTTATTAACCAAATGCGCAATCATTTTTTATTAGTTTCACCCTATATAATGTATTAACATTTAGTATAGTAATATTGAATCATAACAGCTTTGTGCTTGCAATGATGAATAAATAGCCTGCAGTTAAGAAAAATAAAGGATTTATGATTTTTAATGAATTTAATACTAAAAAAATACTAATAAATATGTTATAATAACTTTCTTAGTAATATTCTAACGACATTTCAAGTCATCACAAAATTAAAATAAATACATAGCATGGAAAAAAACTTTTGATATCATTACAAATGATGTTTAAGCAAGCTCAAATTATAAGTAAGTATTAACAGTCTTTGGTAAAATGCTTATGCACGGACCTACGTCTAGTTAAAAAAATTCGTTAAAAATTGAGCATATTTTATAACATTATTTAAAAAACAAGAAATGTTTTGTTAGGATTGAGGGCAGATTCCCAGAATCTTCCATATGTGAGAATGGGCTTTTCTAGCTTTGATAAAATACAAAAAGCTTTATCACTTTGACATTACGTAACCATTTGGTTGCACTTAATCAAGAGTAACTTGAAATTAAATCTATGGGCATACATATACACATTATTAGATATAAATTTTGAGATCTATATCAATATAATCAAAAATCTATAGGTAATTGACAAAATAATGTTGAAGAAACTAATTTCACATGCAGATAAAATATAATATTGCCATTTGCAAATATAGGCTTCTTTATCCATATAACTTTTATTGCTATTGAAAATTCATAAGAGATTTAATATAGTTTTATTATAAAGTTACATATGTACAACCCAAAATGTGGAAAATATTAAACAAAGTTGAATGAATAACATAAGCAACTTCTTGATTTTGCAATGTGAGAGCTGTATTTCCTTTTAAACGAAATTAATCAAGCCCACCTTAGACTCAGTTTTAAAATGTAACAAATTTTTCAGTAACTTTGTTTTCTAGAAATTTGAGATACCCTTTTGTTAGACATATCTAAAAACGACCAAAAAACAAAACTTCTCAATTATAGCTGTTAAAATTATTAAAAAAAATTTTTTTTTTACAATATGCAAATTGTATTAGCCGAAGCCTACATCAAAAGGTTGTTTTAAAAATTTAAAGAGTAATTTCAAAATGTCGCACCACATTTAATTATTTTATAATTTTCAATGCTAAAATATCAATGTAACATTTTAAATATTATTGTGACATACTAATCTTATCTTTTCATAATTAACAATTATTTAACAAACTAGGTTTTGATAAAATAATTTTTTAATATTTACTTATAAAATACACATCTAGAGTGCATTTAAAACAAATGTTAATTTCATAGTAATTATGGAATTTTAAACAAACTTATAACAATACATGAAAGAATTTTTTACATTAATATAAAGTTAGTATAAAATAAAACTGTTATTAATGTAAAATTTGCGCTATGACATTTCCTGCCTAAAATTCTAACAAAGATAACATGATTTGTGCCTAGTTACGGATTTTACGAGATATTTGTAAATTATAAACAATACATTTTTTTTCTTTGTTTACTCCAATGGTTTTACACGAAATATAGCTACGAAAAACTTCTAACATTTAAAGGTTTTAGTGTTTGCTCAAAAGGGTCTAAATGCAAGCTGAATTTTAAAGTGCTTCAGCTATCAATTTTTACATTTTTTATTTTAAAATAATAATTTTTAAATTTCTGTTCGCCCTATAAATTAAAAAACATTTTTGCTACCGTGTTCCAACAAATTTTTTTTAAATTTATAGCTACTATGACCATTGAAAATCTTAACAATCTATTAAATTAGCCTAACTCGTGCTTATTTTATGAACAAAAAAAAATCATGTTTATTTTTGTGTATATATTATTTTATCATTGTATGATTTAAAATATATATTAAATTTATTCGGCTGATGAACTATCAGATGACAAATTAGTTGAACTGATATTATCCTTAATGTTATTTTAATAGTCTTTAATTTCAGAGGCCGAAGATCCATTCTCTGTCAAATGTAAATTATATTTAACACTAACTGTTTGAGAAAATCGACCATGTCTATATATAAATATAATTTTTCTTATACATTGTAACCATTTATGTTATATCCCTAATCTATAATTAGGATTAGTTTATAGAATAATAAATTAAGCACGAAAAAAATAGTAAAAATTAATTTTAAATACTTAAAAACATAGTTATTCCTTATTTTACATTTAATTATCTTTAAAAAAACTTTATAATAAAAAATAATATTTTTGCGAGCCGAGTGTTGATTGTCTGTATAAAATATTACAATTCAATGTTTCCGTATAGTATTTAAAACCAATTAATAAGATTGCTAGAAAATTTTAATTAAGGTACAATTTTAGTTAAGTTTGGACAACCAAAAAATTTGAATTTCATATTATAAAACTTGAATACAGATCTTTGTTTCAAGGGTGAGTCAAATTAGGGCGCGTTTGGGGTTTATTCGCTTACAGAAACTTTGTATATTTTTTGTTTATGTTAAATTATATTTCAAACAAATCAAATCTTCGTGGCAACTTTTTCTATAAATTTAATTTGCGGCGAGAAATTTTTTTTAAAAAAAACTTAATGAATACTAAACGCGACCCTTTGGAATTTTAAAAAATAAAAATTCGCATGCTTGATTTAATAAAATATTTACCTCTTATGTATCATATATGCATATTTAAACGAACTTAAACAATTACAATATTTTAAACATAATGAAAAAAAAATCCTTTATTAATTTGTTAGCCATATTTTTTTGAAAATTTTATAAACTTTAAGTCCAAATTTTCATATAATAATTGAGCTAGTAATTTGTTTCCATTAAAAAATACAAGTGTTTAGTTACACAGGTCAACAAATTTTTGAAAGTTATAAGCTAACAACAAAGACCAAATCTGCCTTTACAGGAATTTTCAAATCCATTCATCGTTTTATCTAATTAAACATAGTCAATTTTAAACATTAAAAATTTTAGAAAAAAAATCAAAAAAAAAAGATTGAAAAAAAATAAGTTGAATTTTTTTGCATAATTACAGCAGCTAAACTATTGAACTCAAAACTTCAAGTAAAACTTTAATTAAAAACCGATAATATACCGTTTCGTATTTAGATTTGGACGCTAAATATTTTGCATTATCTAAATGGTGATGTAAAAGTAAAAAAATTTATTTCTTATTATTTAAAATGATAAATATAAGTTAAAAGGGATTTTTATATAAAAAAAGATTCTAAAATTTTTTCTTTTTAGGTTATTTTTGATCTGTCAATTTGGTCAAAAGCCATTTCCTAAATATAAACGGAAGTAGTCGAAGCCGGAAGAGACTTAGAAAAACAAAGTATCTATATGAGATAAGACCATCAGGGGATACATTCTTTTATGTTTTCATAAAATACAAGTTTGTGCCATGAATATGTTGACTTGTGTTATTTTATCATGTTTTTAGCAAGTTAAAAATCAGTCAGGTGAAAAAAGTGAGCAAATTTAATATATTTAGTAGTCTAAATGTAACCAAATTCGTTATATATAAACCACCTGCTTAATCAACAAATAATTATGTAAGAAACGAGAAAACATTAAAGAATGCATCCCAATGATGGCCCAATCTCATATTTTCGCTTTTCTTAGTTTCTTCCGTCTTTGCTTCCATAGATTCGTCTATAACAAAAAATGGCCTTTTGATTGACAGCTAACTATACCCTATAAAAAAATTTTAAAAATCTTTTTTGCATATTATAATCCCTTGTAACTTATATTTTTATTCACAAATAATGGAAAATAAATTTTATTAATATATTAAGCTCTTACATCGGCATTTAGATAATACAAAATATTTCGCGTCCAAACTTAAATACGATTCTATATATTATCGGGTTTTAATGAAAATATTATTTGGAGTTTAAATTTAACAGTTTAACTATTGTAAATATGCAAAAATAAAATTATAATTTATTTTTGTTTCGATTCTTTTTGTTTTTTTAACCTTTTTTTTCTAAAATATTCAATGTTTATATCTAACTACCTAAGTTTGATTAGGAAAAATGGTAAACGGATTTGATATTCCCTCAGATGGCAGGTTTGATCTCTGTAGTTAACTTATAACTCTCAAAAAATTGTTGACCTGTGATACATTTTTAATAAAAATCAAAAATAATTAATTGTAGAAGTCAAAAACAATAAGCCCGTGTTTTCTATAAAAAGTAACTGCTATTAACTTGAAATTTTAACTTTGTTAAAAACATTGACGCGCCGCGAGGCGCGTGCGTATAAAATAAAAATTCTCTCAGCTTTTGTTTTTAAAAAAGGTGAAAAAAGGGATTTGCTGTTAGTAAGATCTCTCGATGTAAGCGCATACCAATCTGTGCGCTATTAAAAAAATTGTTTTAAAAAAATCTATTTTAATGAGAACATAATAGACATCTACTCCTTTAGTATTCTAATACTATAAGAAGAGAGTCACTTAACATTTACACTTTTCTCTTGAGATTTTATTTTAGCATATTAAACATAAGTGACAGTAATGCTTGTTCTACCTAAATTACCATAGATTTTATATAATTAGCCATATGCAATTAAATAAAGATTTAAAAATTTTAGAGATTTTACAATTCTATAAATTAAACTACAGCTATTGCTTCTATTGTAAATTGTGTAGGGCTTTAATTGCCAATTTTTATCAACAGGTAAGTAATGATAAAACACTATAGTATTGAATTTCCACATAAAACAGAATATCCTTATCGCTTTGGTAAATCAATTTTTGGCAACTTGAATAGGACAATATTTCAACAATATAAAAAATTTTTTTTCCAATAAGCAGGTTAATAACCAGTCACATTATCACACCATTTGAAAACAATCAAGTCCTACAACCATATAAAGAAAAAAAACATAACCTGTATGTAAATAATGGATTGCAAACATCTCAACGATTACGCATAAATTTTTTTTTAATAATGCTTAAAAATCCTGAGAGTCAAAGCTTAAGAAGTACAATCATCAAAATCACCAATTTCCGTAAGGTTAATTATTTAATTATTCAAATTTAAATTTCGCTATACCTAAAATACAAAGTTATTTTTTCAACGTGTCCTATTGACATTATTCTATATTTCTCATTTTATACTGCCAAAACAATTTATGCTAATATTTAATTACAATATTTTATACATTTTTCTATGCTTCTCTTCTATTACCTAACTATGTAAATAGATATACTTTTTATACATGTTTTTATAAGGAATAATAGACGAGAGCATAGAGCACAGCTTTATAATTAATAAGTAGATACTTAATATATTGACATACATTATTTTAGATAATATTGAACGTAACACATAAACAAAAATACTCTAATTTAATTAGTCAGTGAATCAATTCTAAAATTTTGGGAATAAGATGTAAAAAAAACTCTGTTTACCAATTTATCCTTGCATTTTATTATTTAGTCTTTTTTATATAATCATTTAACTTAAGACAAACTTTTTTTATGATATGATATCCCTGCTGATAACCTAACTCTGTTAGCCAGCTCTAAACACTTAAAAATTTGTTAAACAAATTAAAAATAGCATAAATAAAAATAGATTATGGCGCTTTCAAACTTATTTTTTTGTAAAAAATTAAAATTTTCTAATTTTATTTTTTTCAGAATTTATTAAAACAGAAAAATTATTAAAATGCTAATAACACAATTGGCCACTTTTTGTCAAAATGCGCTCATTATATAAAAAATAATATGAGTAATTCGTCCTTAGGCAGACAAAAAAAGTTTATGCACTTGGAAAGAACCTATTGACCATTCAACTTTTCCAACATATATTTAAATAAACAGGACTGCCACGCTGATCAAAGAAGGTCGGCAGGACAAAAACACGAAACATTTATAAATGTAAAGTTAATTGTATAAAAAATATTAAATAAGAAAAAGATATTAATTTTTTTAGTATTTCAAATTCTTGTGTAAAAGTTTTAGAAAATAAAGATTATTATAGTTTAAAGATACAAAAAAGTATATCTAAAAGTGGCGCCGGACGTAGGCGCCACACATAAAAAATTATGAGCACATTAATTTTGTAATATATAATTAAAATAAATTAAATATTGGACAACATTTGCCTTACGATGGGAATATATTTGGCGCTGCGACTGTAAAGCGACCTATTCTACAACAAAGAATTTCGAAAAAAATTTCCCTTAGACTATTCTAAAATAAGATTACAAATTAAAAAATTATTTTTTGACACTAGTCGAAAAAATATATTGAGATTTGTACAAAGTTTTTTTTGCAAAAAACATTTCAAATATTCCGATACGTAAAAAAGAATTATAAAAATATTCGACATTTGTGGGTAAATTCTATAAAAATATGGCCAACATGTAAGAAAAGCTACTAAATATTCCCACATCAGGAAATTATAAAACAAAAGCTTATACATGCAAGGAATTTTATTTCTAAAAAAAATGATGGCCAAAAGATTAAAGGATATTAAGAGTAGTCGGACATTGTCATTTGATTCGTTTCGCAAAAACGACCATGGCAATTACAAAGGTAAATTCAAAGTATATGTCAAGAAAAGAAAAATTTTGTGACGTATAGAGGTAATCCGCACAAATAAATCCTAAACACAACAGTAAACGCTATAAGCTAATTAAATTAGCAGAATTAGAAAATCTAATTTAGAAACAGCTAGTTAGCAACTAGAAAATAAAACTACGGCAGATGGTGATGCAGTATTTAGTAAATAACATATAAAAGATTACAAGCAGCTTTTTCCTTTCCCGTAGTAGAAACCGGAGGAATTACATATAATCGTAAGAATACAGTGAGCGGCAACACTAATTAAATAAAAATCTAACCTAGATAGAATGGATTCTCAGTTTTAGCACCTAAATAGAAAAGATTCTCATATGGATGTTTAGTGGCACCACTGTAATGAATAAAAATTTTACCTAAAAAAATATTCGCTTATGGAAATCTTTTAGCGGACAAAAAATGAAATTATCAGAAAAGCCAATTATAAATGATATAGTAAATAAAATATGTAATCCGAAGCATTAATAAATAATCAGAACGTTATATTGGATACAAGTATGTCATGCGTGACTACATTTTATTCAGGAACAGGACAAATTCCCATCTTTCTTAATGACAGCGAAACATTCTCTTATTACAAAATATATAATTCAATTAGTCCAGAGAATGTTTAACCAGGTACTGCGCGACTAGATATAATAAATTGGATGCCAAATCCTCAGGGTATATAATGCAATGTAAGCCTAAAGGACGGCCCCACGGCGCTAAAACTATCGATATCGATCTTATTAAATATATCTCATTAGGCAACTGGCACTCAATTTCTATCCAATTGCTTAAAAAGTTTTAAATTTCGCACCGTGTATGGCGACTAACAGATCACGCAATATCAATGTCCCAACAAGCGTTAGCTGACCAGAACAAAAAACACCGGAATGCTTGAACTGTCGACTTGCCCATGCCATTAAAGACAAAAATTTAATTACAGATATGCTCAGTTACTCCTATTTTTAATTAGCTTCCATTCCCTAAATTTTTTTTGGAAAGATGAAAATAAATTAAACTTTATAATGAGAATAAAGTTATAAAATAAAATTAAAATAAAAGTAAATTAAATTATTAGGGCATGCGAATTAAGTTATAAAGAAAATTAAACTAAAGGGTGGTGATTCAGTCTCAAATAAAAGATATTTAACTTGACAGATTCGGTTAAATGGTAGGTATATCTAAAAAGTTAAAAAAAAATAAGGGTAGGCTGCAGTGGCGACTCGTCATTAGGTGCAAGGTGTTCACTGAACACCCTGGCAAAAATTTATATAGAAATGTTTTTAAAACTATTTAAAATTAGTTTTGGATGGTCTAGCGGGACGGCAGTGATTTGTAAACAAAATAAAAAATTGAAAGTCCCATCGTACCATTTTCTATTTACAAAATTGAATCATACATAAGCTGTTTTATGTTTAAATTAAGAAGATCAACAGCTAGATTCAAAAAACTAACATCGAGTGTCTATCAGAAAATGTGCAATTCAAATATTGAACCGTGCTTAGTCAAATGCAATTTAAAAGCTTAATATTATTAAGCTATTAAGTCTATTTACGAGGTCAACAACTTAAATTTCAGGTAACATAGATTATTTTGTCGTAAGATGTTCAGCGTAAAAATTGAACACGTAATATTAATCTTCGAGCGTGTTCAATTCTAAAATTGATCATATATCGACTATATTTAAAAAAATAAACAAACCGGACAAGAAAGCGAATAATTTTTTATATTGCATTGCACGATGTTCAATCCAAAAACTGAACACGTAATGGTTCACTCCATTCAGCACAGGAGCGTGTTCAATCCACAATTTGAACACTATGTGTGAGTTATAGTTTAGCCTCTTAACATTGAGGATTGAGCCTATAATAACACGCAGAATACAATATACAATATTAAAAAGATGGTGTTCAATTATTAAATTGAACACCGATTACATATTTAATAACACGAAGACATATAACAGCTAAAAGATGGTGTTCAATTCTAAACACATACATATTGTGTTCAATGCCTAGCATTGAACACTTTATTAACACGAAAAATACAATAGTAAAAAGATTGTGTTCAAATAAAATTAAGCGTCAATGTGTTCAATTTTAGCATTGAACACTTAATAACATTGAAAGGTTGAACAATAAAATTTTGATTTTTGATTAAACACCCTGGCTAATAATCCACGAGTCGCCACTGGTAGGCTAAATGAATTGGGGTAAAATTTGTATGGCCTAAGCCATCATTTTACCATTAAAAACATCCACAAAAAAAGTAAGAAATAAGTTATAGGCATGGTTAAAATTTGTCCAAATTAAAATAAAATAATTTAGGATAGCTAAAATGAAATTTGCTAAAAGCATAAATAAATAACCACCACCATATAACAAGAAATAAAAGGATGGAAAATTAGTTAGATTGAATTTTAATCCGGGTTAAAAAACAGATAAAAGCATGAAACCCAATAAATAAGATGACCAAAGATTAGGATAAATTAACAAAAACGAAAGTAATTAAAGGGCTCACTGCAGAGTAATTATTAAACAAAAAATGAAAGTAAATAAAAGGCTTAAAATTGGTGTGAGTAAAAAAAACTAAAAGTATAATATAATAATGGATGTAATAAATGCCAGAAAATGATGATTTTGATTATTTACTATAGGACGACCTAAATACCTGTTATATGAAGGCTTGCAATAACTCCTAAACTATCTTACTCTTAATAATTATTCCTTAATGCCTAATAATTAAGAAATTAAAAAAAAATGATTTGTATTACCTGATAAGAGCATGCAAATAGCATGCATTTAGAAGGCGTGATTTACAATAAATTATAATTATTAGGATAAAACATAAACAATTAACGGCTAATACTAATTTCAAAATAAAAAAATATTGGTAAAAAAAACTTTTTACCAGCTAATATCAAAAAATGAGAATTAATGTTTTTTAGTCGTTTTATGAAATACCTAACAAAAAATTTAAAAAATTTACTCCAAAATTGAATTTCTTAATTTTTTTTTACCAGCCACCTTTATGTTAATCTAATGCGCAAAATTTTTTATTTTCAAAATTTTTTTTTATTATCCGCAGCTTATATATAATGTATTAATTTTTTTATAGTATTAATGCACTTTAACAGCAATTTATGCATGCAATGATGAATAAATAGCCTGCAGTTAAGAAAAATAAAGGATTTATGATTTAATACCAATAGTAAAAATTATTAATAATCATGAAATTTCATGGTAATATTCTAAAGGTACTTCAAATTTATTCATGATAAAATTAAAAAGATAAATACATAGTATGGAAAGAACTTTGGAATAACAATATATTCAAATGATGTTAATCAGGCTCAAATTGTTAATAAATGCTTACAGCTATAAAATGTTTATGCACGCACCTAGGGCTGTAGCTAGTTTAAAAATGTTGGATTAAAAAAATTGAGCATATTTAATTAATATTATTTAAAACTTGAAATGTTTTGTGAGACATATTTTAAAATGACCAAAATACCACCCATTTGAGCCATTAAAATTATTTTAAAAACAAATATTTTTTTTACAATATGAAAATTGTTTTAGACGAACCCTACATCAAAAAGTCAAATATTTAAAAATTTGAATGAGTATTTTCAAACTCATACTTATTATTTTATCATTTTCAATGCTAAAAGAATAATGTAACATTTTAAATATTGTGAGATATTTATCGTATCTCTTTTCACAATTAACAATCATTCAACAAACTAGGTTTTAATAAAATAATTTTTTAATATCAACCTATGAAATAGACATTTCAAGTGCAAGCTTTAAAACGAACGGTAAATTCATAGTAATTATAGAATTTTAAAAATAAACTTAAAATTATATTACAATTCATGAAAAATTTTTTTACATCATTGATATTAAGTTATTATAAAATAAAACTCTTATTGATGTAAAATGCGTTATTATTCTGCCTAATAACCTAGTTAAAAAATTCATGAGGGTATTTGTTAATTACGTGCAAAGTGAGTTTTTATTTTCGTAAAATTTTGATATTTCTGAAAATATTAAAAATTTCATTTTTTTTTAAATTTTTTTAAAAACTTTTTGTTTCAGAAAAAGCATTTTATGTGCATAAACTAAATTTGAAAACTTTTTAAAAATTTGCGTTTTATTTCAAAATAAAATTTTTCAAAATTTTAAAAATTCCACAAAAATAAAAACTCACTTTGGACGTGCCCTTATCTAAAAAATACTTCATTTTTGTTACTCCAAAAATACATCTGTTACTCAAATGGTTTTACACAATATATACAAAAAACTCCTAACGTTTAAAGGTTATAGTATTGGCTCAAAAAGGTCTACATGCACGATGAATTTTGAGCTTAAGCTTATCATTTTTTGTATTTTTTATTTTAAATTTAAAATTTAAAGTTTCATTTTTTAAATTTTAGCTAATATGACCATAAAAAATCTTAACAATCTATTAAAGACTTAACAACTCGTTATGCATGCAAATAAAAATTAGGTTTTTATAAGTTTATATATTAATTTATCATTGCATGATTTATAAAATATAATAAATTTATTCGGCTGAAGAACTATCAGATGACAAATTAGTTGAACTGATATTATCCTTAACGTTATTGTAATAATCTTTGATTTCAGAGGTGGAGGATCCATTTTCTGTAAAATGTAAAATTTAACAAAATCTGTTTAGGCAAATTGACAATGTAAATGTGTAAATAATATACCTAGGTTAAGTTTATAAAAATAATAAATTAAGCATGAAAAAATAGTAAAAATTAATTTTAAATACTTAATGACATTGTTAGTCCTTTTTACATCTAATTTTATCCCAATGAGAACAATATGAAATAATTTTTTTGCGAGCCGTTTTTTAATTACTAATAAAAAATATTACATTTCAAAAGTTTCCGCCGTGTTAACAACTATTTAAATGAAATTGGGTGCAATTGTAATTAAGTTCGGACAAACAAAAAATTTGAGATTATTATTAATTATATGATTTTATATTTTAAAACTTAATTACTGTTTTAAGGGTGAGTCAAATTGGGGAGCGCTTAAAGTTCGTAACAAAAGTTTTTAATAATTATTTTTTGTTAAAAATTTGTTAAATTATATTTCAGACAAATCATTTCTTTATGGCAACTTTTCTAAAAATTATTTTATGGCGATATAATTTATTTTATAATTTTTTTAACAAAATTAATGAATTCTAAAGCGACCTAGTAGAATTAAATGTGAACATAAATGATTAAATGAAACATTTCCCTCGGTAATAATTTAACATATATGCATTTTAAAACGAGCTTAATTACAACAAAAAATATAAGATAAACAAAATGAGAAAACTTGCTAATTTACATATTTTTATCGGAGAACTTTATTAATTTGAAATCTAAATTTTTATAAATATATGATCGAGCTAATAATTGTCGATATCATAAAATAAGTCCAACCTAAATTGTGATATTGCAAGTTAAATATTGTAATTTTTTTACATTCATTCATTATACATATGAGTTCATTCATATAATATTAACATATGATTTTATATTTATATTTTATGCATCATTTTAATTTATTGTGTTATATGATAAATGTCTACAATATATACCTTCCATCCTTTGTAAAGTTTTAAGTATTTTTTCAATTTCCACAACTTTGGTCTTGTGTTTTTGATAAATTTTGCGAAGCACGTTAATGTTTGTTTTGGTAGTATTGATTCGTTTAGCTAAGGGTAGATTAGGATCTAAAAAACAGAGAAATTCGAGCTAACTAAGGAATAAATTGAAATATATAACGAATAACTAGCAATAACTAATCATAATAAATGTAATCACTATATATTAATAAACAGGCTATAAAATTTATTAAGATAAATCAACTTTAACTGCAAAAACTACACGGTATATTGCTTTTTGATCTCGTCAAGAACGAAAATCTACGTAAATATATTAGTTTGCCCTACCACAGGTTAACAAATAATTATGTCATAAATTTTTATGAAAATATAAAAGAATGCATTCCCATGAAATCTCATATAAGTTTTTCGCTTTTCTTTGTTTCTTTCGTCTTTGGCTCCTAAGATACGTCTATAACGAAAAATAGCCTTTTTCGATCAAAATGACAAATCTAAATATACCCTAAAAATAAAAAATTTAAAAATTTTTTTTGCATTCTAAAATCCCTTGAAACTTATTTTTAATAACAAATAATGGAACAAATATTTTACTTATATATCAAGCTAAATAAAATAGGACACGGTTTATTGTCCGTTTTTTAATGGAAATATTATTTGAGGTTTAAATTTAATAGTTTTACTATTGTAAATATGCAAAAATAAAATTTCAATTTATTATTGTTTCATAATCTTTTTTTATTTAACCTTTTTTTCTAAAATTTTTATTGTTTATAACTGGCTAACTAAGTTTGTTTAGGAAAAACGGCAAACGGATTTGAACTAATGGCAGATTTGATCTCTGTAGTTAACTCATAACTCTGAAAAAATTGTTGACCTGTGTTATTAACAACCCTATTTTTGACTTAGTGTTGTCTCTTTTCAATCTATTCATACCCGCAAATATCTTGTATGTTCAAGTATTACAAAAAAGCACTATATTGCTTTAAATAACTTCAACAAACCTATGACATATTTTTAAATATAGCAAACCAAATCAACTTTAGGTCAATTATGACATTCCAACCTAAATAGGAAACGTTATGTTATCGATAAAAATATAATTTGAAACAAAACAGTTCAACTATATTATAAAAATAATTTTTTTTACAATATTTTTCTGTTTTCGTATCTTCTGTTTATTTTAAGACATTTTTCAAACAATTCAATATTCATAGCTGGCTCAGAATGATTAGAAAAAACGGATAACGGATTTATACTAAGGCAGGTGAGGACTATTAAGTTAGTTTATAATATGTAATACCAAGCGCATCACCGTTTACAAAATTATGTACAAATTGTTTGCACTTTGATTTCTTATATACATATAATTTATCTGGAATAATAATATGAACAAAAAAATAAGTTATAAAACATTATATGAATAAACAATCTTATTGAATTTATGTATTTGATTTATGTCAAAAAGGACCGTAATTTGTTTTAAATAAATGTAAAAATTAACACATTCGATAACAAAGTTAGAAAAATTTTTAAAATATGATCTGAGAGACTTAAAATGTCATAGTGTTTTTTTTAATCCATACCTTTAACACAACCTTTCAAGTCAGCTATAAACTAGAAACAGCATTAAAATGTTTAAGTATTTGTTATAGTTACCAAACCTATAGTAACGAAATCAAGGGGACATTGAAAATCGATCTCAATCTCGGGTAGTATGTAAGCCGAAGGTTTCTTTTTGTGAGACGATGGTGGATTCCCTGTGATTTGGCCGCCTTCAATTTTGCCCACTTTGGATTGATCGTGGTCGTCTAATAGAAAAAGATACGTAAAATATACAGTTTTATATAAACCAATAATTTGGGCATAATTATAATAGCATATTTAATTTTTAACTTACATGTATATCTATCATAAACAGCTAACAAAACTGATATAATTATTTATAAAAATGCCTTCTAATAAAGAATTAAATGTTATTATCTAGTCAATTCTTCAGCAAATTTTTTTTTTAAATTTTTTTTAATTTTTTACCGCTTTAAAATGAGATTTATTATAAGAAAATTATAAACAATTTTTATTCGTTTTTAAATTAAAATTAAGGCTATGTATATTATCACTTTACTTTAATTACATTTAACTACAAAACTTTAAAGCTTAGATATAATTGTAGCCAAAAATTTATGAAACGACGTGCAGTGCAAGCAGCTATTAATATACTTACCCGCTTTACTTTATATTTTTCCAATTTAAAACAAAAAATGCTATGTTTTCATAAATAAAAATTTCAAATTTTAATCAACAATAAAATTCAAATTTTTACTTAGTGTATATTTCTTTGTGCAGGATAGCGTCCAAGCTTAACATAAAATCTTATAACAAACTAATAAAATAATATACACATGTATTAAATTTGGAATAAAAAAATATTGCATATAAGTCTTTAATCTTAAAAACCTTAATATTTATAGCAGACTTATATTTGGAATATCTAAAAATACTTACAAGTTTCATTAGGCGTTTCGTGCTGATCCATCTAAAAAATGAAAAACTTAAATAAATATCAATCTTGATTATATAAATTATATTTTTCATAATAATTTCAAATAAAATAATAAAAATCTAGTTAAAAAAATTTTTAATTAATTGATCACAATTAAACTGTACAACATAATTGAGTTTTTTTGGGCATGTAAGAACAAATTTGCAAATTAATAGGTTGATTTTATATTTGGCTACAATTTTAAGTTTATTTAATAATTCCAGTATAACGTAAATAAGTACCGTTTAGGCAATTTGATGTCTTACTCGGCCTGGCTGGGATATAACCGAGCAAAATACAATATTTACCAACCCTATATACCACCAAACTACATAATTTTATTAATATCCATAAATTTTAATTAAATTATCCTTCTTAGAAAAATTTTCGTCTAGATGTAAAAATAAACTTATTCTAATCAATAACTTACTCAATGTTTCGTCTATCCTATTTGAATTTTTTTTGAGTGTCATTCAGGCCCGATTCTAGCTTTTCCATTTTAGGGGGGCAAAAAAAACTCGTGGGGGGGCAGAAAAAAATTTTTTGCCGCCTTCGGCGGCAAAATTGGCCGTGACCTTCGGTCACGGCAAAAAATATACATGCACAACAATAGAATCCATGTTCAAAATTTTTTAACAAATTAATAGTAATTTATTATATTCTTAAATTAAAAAAAATGAGTTTATAAATGGAATATGTGAATTAAAATTAATTGGTTTCACTAAAATCAATTGCTTAAAAAGATATGAGATTTAAATTAATTGTAAGTATAATTTTATCATTTGGTATCATTGCACATGAAAATTAAAAATATGATATATATGAATGATAAAAATGAATTATATAAAACTTTGGATTTTAAAAAATGAAAAGTGAAATAAGATTGATTATCATGAAAACAAAATGTATAAGTATGTTAATTTGGAAGAATATATATGAAAAAACACTGGTTATATATAACTAGTTATTAATATTAGGGTAAAAAATTAAATAAAACATGAACATAAACGTTTAATGCGCATAAAAAAAGTTTGCAAACATGTTAAAATATAAGCAATTAATAATTAGCTGATTATGAGCAGTGATTGATCTAACTATTTTATCTTAGAGGATTTTAATTAGCAATATTCATCAAAATTCAACGCCCCTAGTTTGATTTCGTGTTCTAAAAGAACCAAATCACCTTTAAGCAGGTCACTAGTGTTTTTATCCTTAAAGAAGAAAATGTGGCCTCACAACTCGACGTTGAAGAGCCAATTAACAAACTTATAGGAAAAATGTTAAATAGATTAGAAAACGCATCATTGTAATCATATAAAAATTTAACAAAATCAATAGTAACACATTCTTTGTAATTATTAAGTTTCTTATTAAAAAATTTTTGGCTACGTCAATTTCTTTAGATAATGAATTTTTATCAATATTACTTATTTTTAAAAGAGGCTCTAATTTATTTATTTCTAAAATAAAGGTTAACCAGATTTATAAAGGGAATTTAAAGATTTTAAACAGCTATTATCGGTAAAAAATCTATTATCAAAATATAAATAAATCAATAATATTAAAATAAATACTTTTTTCATCATTAATATTTAAAATATTTTCAAACTTATGAGTAGAAAATAAATAAAAATCAGAAAAATCTTAAGGTTTGGTTTTTCTTTTATCCATAGATAAATTATTGTCATTTAAAAAAATATTAATATCAAAATAATTTTTGAATAAATCTTCAAATGTATTTTTATTTCTTAATTGTTTATTTTCTAACAAACAATGGTGTATTAAATCAGAACTTTTAGAAATATAAATCGTTCTGCATTGAAATTGATCTATCATTATTTTTAATAAATAAAATAATTTTTCAATTAAATACAAAAAAATAAATAGATGATTATAAATATGGTCAAAAAACCCCGATTCGGCCCTGTGACCTGAAGATATAAAAGTTTTTTTTATTTTTAATTTTTAAAAGAGTATTAAATATATCTGTGTAATTTAAAAAAAAACAATGGGCAGGTAGTGACCACACCACCAATGGGGCAACAGCCGGGGTATGGTCCCGCATTCACTAACTACCTTGATTGCATCATGTTGAAAAAATTTAAGAAGGGAAGAAAAATTATCAAAAAAATCTTTCTTTCACTTAAAATAGGACAATCTTTTACAACAAGATGCAATCGGTGGTTAAAGCAGTGAATATACGGGACATGGTGTCCAGCTATTGCTTAGAAATACTTGAACGCCATTTTTTTCCCGTGCATTACGTTCGCCCCATCGTAGCAATGTGCGATCAGGTTCTTTGGTTCTAGATTATATTCTAACAAAAGATTGTTGTTAACTGAGAAAATTTCTTAGGTATCAGATTTATGAATTGGTTTCACAAATATAAAGCTTTCTGTATAATCAAATTTTTCTATATATTTCTGTTAGTTTGATCTCTCTTGCGGATGAGAAGTATTAATGAATAAAAACACTTTAAAAAAAAGTAAATATTTTTAGGAGAATATTTTTTAAATATTTTTGACGGAGCAAATTTAATTATATTACGTGGAAGAAATAAAATTACTATTTTTGGGGGGGCAAACTCAATTTTTTTTGGGGGGGCAAACATAAAATTACTATGTAATTTGGGGGGGCAAATTTAATTATTTTTGGGGGGGCAATCAAAAACTTTTGGGGGGGCACTGCCCCCCCAAAAGGGGTCTAGAATCGTGCCTGGTGTCATTATTAGTTGCAAATACATTCATAATGTTTAATTTAGAAAAACTTCAAAAAAAAATTTT
>JAUIRJ010000282.1:0-23852 GCA_030555515.1 Acutogordius australiensis | reverse complement strand
CTTTAGTTTAATAACAGTTTAGCTGTTGTAAATATGCAAAAAGAAATTTTATTTTACTTTTTTTTTCGTTTTTTGTTCTTTTGGCATTTTTTTTTATAATTTTCAATGTTTATAGCTGACTAACTAAGTTTTTAGAAAAAACAAAAGAATTTGAAAATTAAGCCGATGGCAGTTTTTCCGTAGTAGGCTCATAACTCTCAAAAATTTGTTGACCTATGTAAAGATTAAATAATAAGGCCTGCCTAACCTTAAATAAGTGTATTGTACTTTAAGAACATAAGGCGAATCAAAATATATATATATAATTTTATTTGTATACTTAGTGTATATTCAGTATTTAAATTTATTACATTTATTTATGGTTAGCTAAGTTGTAGAGAGGTTTTGTGTGGTATTTCGTTGTAGGTAATAGTACAAAAATTAAATATTGTTTTCTTATATTTTATTGTATACTTAAATAAGATTATCTTATTCTAATCATACCACATATCAACAAAAAGTTCCAATAAACAGAGTTTTACTAAATTTATGTCCTTAGCAACTCACTTAACTTCTAAAAATTCTTGAACTGCTTCACCAGTCAACTATCAAATACAAGATTTCATTCATTCTTCTAAATATAAGGAATCAAAATTTTTGAAATTGATTTTTGATTTTATTCATCAAGTTCTAAGATTCAAAATTCAAGAAAAAATAAGAAAATAATAACAAAGATTATGTTTTCGCCATATATTTTTTTATTGTACAATATCATTTTACACTATTTATGACCAATCTCTTTTAATACTTCTAAATTTATAGTTATATGTAATTAATTAGCTTCTGTATATTTTACATATCAACATAATTTTAACCAAACTCTTTAAAAACATTTAAAAAATTATTTAAAACCTCGTTGTTTATATAATCATGTAACTTATGTAGTACACAATATATATAAATAATTTACAATTAGCCAAGTCAATTTATAAGATCTTGTGATTTTAGGTCGAATAAAAAATAAAATATACGAAAAATTTTATAAATCGCTGTACATACACAAATTTATTAAGGTTAAAAGCTTGATTTTTAACTTATATATTTGATTTTACTTCGATGGGAGATTTAATAGAGGCATAAACAAAACTTTCTAAAATCACTGAAAACATGTTTTAGTCTCCCTATGGCATTGGAATTTTCAAAAAAACCCTTATTATTTTTGTTTTGTTTTTATAGACTTAACACGCATTCATTAAACACCTTGATGCACTATGACGTTTCTGTTGGAAATCACGTGCGCGTCGGCCTTAATGTAAAACCATGTGATATATTTACAGGTAAGCAATTTGAAAACTATTGCTAAAATATTAAATATAATTCTAGAGCGAAGTGATATTATCTATATAATATTTAGAAAATTCTAGAAAATTTTCATGCGGTCATGGCTCTCCATACTAATCGTGCAATTATATCAACGGCTAAGCGTTGTTATCAAGTGTTAATAAGAGATATCGAAGACTTGTGTTTAACTTAAAATATATATATCGGTATCAATTCTCGTACTTGAACGAACGTCACACTAGAGGTATACATGGACATGGACATTTTAAATTTGTTATTTTTCATTCTGTAATATTTAGATAAGAATTATTGTATCTAATAAAAAAAGTATCTTAAATTCACAACATGAACAAGATCTTATTCGCTTTTGTAATTTCAGCCGTGGCTATCATCCGGTCATTCTGCTTCACTCACTACGGTAATTGAAATAATTACTAATAAAATACACACTATATATCACGATCGGCTGTGACAGCCAAATGGCAAACTTTCCTGTCTTACAAGCAGGAAGTTTGGGTTCCAATTTGTGCACGAGAGGCTTTTTTTCAGAAAATATTCATGTACAACCACTTTGAAGCTGCTGAGTTGTTCGCTATACAATAGACCCTAAACGATATGACTTTTGAGCCTAGATTAAAAATCTAAGTAGCCGGCTTGCAAGCAAATCGTACCCTTATATCACCGGTAAAATGATGAAAATAGAAAAATAATAAGTCAAAGATAAACGAAGCGGCGCAATGTAAGGAAAGAGATTGGGGGAATCTTTAACCCAAATGGTTTTTTGATGTAAATAAAACATTTGGAAGTTAATTTCATGTTATTTTCATGTTTTCTCACCGAAATGCTTAGTTCTTAATTTAAACTTAGACTCAAAGTATAAAGATTGACAAAAATTTTCGAGTCAACCAAGTCATTGCTAACTCCGAGGTTCCGGTTTTATTAAAGTATTCTCTCACTTTATACATTATGTAAATTCTTTTATACGGGTTTCAGATGACCCATAAGGTTGGACGACCTTAAACAATTGCAAGCTCTTGTTGTGTTCTCGGGGTCACCGCCTTTGGCGGAGTCTACGCTTTGACGTGTAAGCCGTCCCCCGATTCGGTAGAAAAAAGATTTGCGGAGCAGGATTTTCTGTTTACATGTGGCACCTATGGGCGCGTTCAGACTTAATTCATATTTTGAAAAAAAATTTTTATTAAAAAAAAAATTATAAAACAAAATTCTTTGGTCAAATGAATATTTTTTTTAGGGTTAATTGTCTATGAGAGTTTATTGAGAAGATTAATAGCTATGTTTATATGTGGAAAACACAAATTTATTAAGGTTTCTGAAAGCAAATGCTCCGAGCTTTAAAAAATACTGAATAATAGCTAATAGTATTCGATAATTTTCAAAATTTTAAATCTACAAATTTGACTTTTTTTGTAAAAACTTAAAGTTCGAACTCATGCTATAAAGTAAGTTTTTCGTTTCTAGCACAGATCAACAATAACAATGTCAGAAACGAAAATGTTTACATAAGTGAATACAACTCTATGATGGCCTAATCTCATATATATTCTTCGTTTGTCTTAGTTTCTTCCGTTTTTGGCTCCTTAGATCCGTCTATAACGAAAAATGGCCCTCCTTGACCATTTTGACAGATCTAAATATACCCTAAAAATGAAAAAAAATTTTTGCATATTAAAATTCCTAATAACTTGTATTTATAATCACAAATAAGGAGAATTAAATTTTATTAATATTTTAAGCTCTTACATCGGCATTTAAATAATATAAATATTTATGGTTCAAACTTAAGGTATATTATCGGTTTTTAATGATATTGTTTAAAGTTAGAATATAACAGTTTAACTATTGTAAATATGCAAAAAAAAATTTATTTTTGTTTTTAGATCTTTTTTGTTTTTTGACTTTTTTTTTTCAAATTTTTAATGTTTATAGCTGACTAATTAAGTTTGATTAGGAAAAACTGTAAACGGATTTGATATTCCCTAAGATGGCAAGGTTAATCTCTGTAGTTAACTGATAACTCTCAAAACATTGTTGAAATGTGTTATCGTAGCCGATACAGTTTGTGCCAAACCATGGAGACACATAAGACGCGCTATTAACTACAACCTAAACCGTTCATATGCCAGCTCTGACGGGCGTCTATGGCTCCCTTTCGGATTGAAGGACCATAATTACACCTACTTAAACTTTTACATTGAATCTTTCCAGAGCTTCGAAACACAAGTGGATAAATACCTTAATGATCCTCAAAATCTACCGGGGCTCATACATCAAAATAATACAAACACAATAAAAAATCGTGAAGTTAGGGCTATAACCTCTAATGGCACTATAAAGGTATATAGAATACATGCTTAAGAAAGTTAGTTTAATTTTTTAGTTTTGAGTTTTGTTTTACAGCTAAAAAAAATAACAAATTTTTTTAAACTAATATAAAATAATAAAACATTTTTTTAACCCGCAATTAGCACTGTAAATTCCATAGCGACCCCAGCAATCTTAAATTTTATCCTCAAAAATGTTATTTAATTAATGGGCTAAATTTTTGATTTTTTTTTAAATATATTATAAACAAAACTAGTAATTAAAATAAGTCTAATAACAAGATTTGTTTAGAATTTACAAATTAAATTGATGTCCATATGGACCCCACCCTCTCGATTTCAATAACGATAATTATGTTATTGACTATTTAAATTCAAACCTAAATATTTGCAACCTTATTTTCTAGTTTTTTTTAAATAATTTTTATTATTAAGTATTATAAAAAATGTTGTTATTGTTAATAATGAATGATATAAATTATTTTTTTCCTCTTTGAAATATCTAGCTTTTATAGTAAATTAAAGCCAGAAATAATTTTTTATATTAAAATATATTTTCTTACATGAAGCTTCTTAAATATGTTCTACTAGACTTAAAAACACGTTTTGATCAATAATATTGATACATTTAATTTATTGTAGATTAATTTAATGTAATATGGAAAAATGACAAATGTTTAATTTTACAGATTTTTTTTGCGTGTTAAATAAAATTTGTTAGCACGTATTTCTTTGATTATTTTATTCATATTAGTTTTATTCTTATAATTTGTTTACAGCTGTAAACTAACATTCTAGCTCTTTATTTTTCCAGCTTTCTTTCTATTAAGTTTTTTAATGTCTATTTTACATGCCTGCCCGCATTATATGGGTGACAGTTGAGGAACTTTAATATTAGGCTCTTAAGATGGGCACATCTATCTATCCTCAGGTTGCATCTTAGATGAGAGTTTCGCCATTGAGCCAAATTGAATGTTAACATATAAAACTACAATTGACAATTGATAATTTTTAAATATATAGGGGAGACCGGGGCGAAATGAACATATTTTTGCAAAATCGTTGCTGCTGACACATTTTAAATTTAAAAGAAAAAATTAATGGCTCATTTTATAGATAATTCATTATATTTTATAAAATAATTTGTTTAATCAAAAATATTTAATTCTGTTAAAAAATATTGAACAATGTATAAACCCACTAGTAATAACCATTTCCATATACGGGGCAAAATTAAACACCCATGGGGCAAATGAAAGCATGTAAAATTTATTCAATTTTTACAGCTTTAATTTCAAATAACACTTATATGAAAAAAATATAGATTTAGATTATTTTATTAAAAGTTATATCATAATCAATTACCAGTGGCCCATCAACATCAAGGGGTTGAAGTCTATGTGAACAATGAGGTGGTAGTGTGGCCACTTTAATCTCATTATCTTAAAAAAGTTCACTACTTTTATGGATATATGAGATACATGGTTATCCATAATTATAAGTGCCTTAATTTAAAATATAATTAATCAATTTACTGGATCCTCAGTTGAGCATTTAACATATTTTACAAAATATTATTCATTTTGCCCCGCATTAAGTAGTGTTTGCAAAATCAATAATGTTCAAATAATATTAAGTTTTAAGTTAAAAATGTATTATATTCTTATAACGAAGTGTTTTTTAAATCTTTTAATTATAATAATATTTTCGAGGTAACATTTTATTAAAGATAAAGCAAAATTATTGTTGCTTAAAACATAAATTTGAAATAGCATTTTTTTTAATTGAGATTTTCTAAATTTTTTCGAATGGATGTATATGTAAAAAATATAATGAATCAATAGCTTGTTTAAAGATCTACAACATATATAAAATTTATAGATATTGAATAATTTTTGGCAGAGATATATCCATTAATCATTTCACCCCACCAATCATTTTGCCCCGGTCTCCCCTACCTTTATTATAGTAATATAGGTGATATTTTAACAGGCACGATTCTAGACCCCTTTTGGGCCCCCCCCCATGTTTTTGATTGCCCCCCCCCCCAAAAATAATTGAATTTGCCCCCCCAAAAGTACATAGTAATTTTATGTTTGCCCCCCCCCCCCCCAAATTGAATTTGCCCCCCCCCCCCCCCCAAAATACATAGTAATTTTATTTCTTCCACATAATATATTTAAATTTGCTCCGTCAAAAATATCTAAAAATTATTATCTTATAAATATTTACTTTTTTAAAAGTGATTTTATTCATTAATACTTCTCATCCGCAAGAGAGATCAAATTAACACAGAAATATATAGAAAAATTGGATTTTACAGAAAAGCTTTATATCTGTGAAAGCAATTCATAAATCTGATGCCTAAGAAATTTTCTCACTTGTAATCAATCTTTTGTTAGAATATAATCAAGAACCAAAGAACCTGATCGCACAATTCTACGATGGGGCAAACCTAATGCCCGGGGAAAAGGTGGTGATCAAGTATTTCTAAGCAAAATAGCTGCCATGTCCCGTATATTCACTGCGTTAACCACCGATTGCATCTTGTTGTAAAAGATTGTTTTGATATTTTAAGTGAAGGGAAAGGTTTTTTTAATAATTTATCTTCCCTTCATAAATTTTTTCAACATGATGCAATCAAGGTAGTTAGCGAATGCGGGACCATAGCGCGGCTGTTGCCCCATTAATGGTGTGGTCACTACCTTCCCATTGTTTTTTTTAAAAATTGCACAAAAATATTTAATACTATTTTAAAAATTTAAAATGAAAAACTTTTATATTTTCAGGTCACAGGGCCGAATCGGGGTTTTTTGACCATATTTATAATCATCCATTTATTTTTTTTGTATTTAATTGGAAAATTATTTTATTTATTAAAAATAATTATAGATCAATTTCAATGCAGAACGATTTTTGTTTCTAAAACTTCTGATTTAATACACCATTGTTTGTTAGAAATTAAACAATTAAGAAATAAAAATACATTTGAAGATTTATTCAAAAATTGTTTCGATATTAATATTTTTTTAAATGACAATAATTTATCTATGGATAAGAGAAAAACTAAACCTAAAGATTTTTCTGATTTTTATTTTCTACTCATAAGTTTAAAAATAAATATTAATGATGAAGTAAAAAATATTTATTTTAATATTATTGATTTATTTATATTTTGTAAATAGATTTTATACCGATAATAGTTATTTAAAACCTTTTGATTCCCTTTATAAATTTGATTAACCTTTATTTTAGATATAAATAAATTAGAGCCTCTTTTAAAAATAAGTAAAATTGATAAAAATTCATTATCTAAAAAAATTGACGTAGCCAAAAATTTTTTTATAAAGAAACTTAATAATTACAAAGAATGTGTTACTAATGATTTTGTTGAATTATTATATGATTACAAAGATGAGCTTTCCAATCTATTTAATTTTTCCTATAAGTTTGTTAATTGGCTCTTCAACGTCGAGTTGTGAGGCCACATTTTCTTCTTTAAGAAGAATAATAACTTCTAGCTGTTAAGTAGTGACCTGCGTAAATGTGATTTGGTTCTTCTAGAAAAATCATTAACTATGGCGTTGAATTTTGATGAATTTTATAATTTAATCAAAACAACCTCTAGCATATTGTTAGATTAATAAAAAAACACTGCTCACAATCAGTTAATTATTTACTATTTTAATACATGGTTGCAATTTTTTTATGCGCATATAACGTTTATGTTCAAGTTTTATTTAATTTTTACACTAATATTAATTATTATATATGACCAGTGTTTTTTCATATATATTCTTCCAAATTAGCATACTTATACAATTTGTTTTTATGATAATCAATCTTATTTTACTATTCATTTTCTAAAATCCAAAGTTTTATATAATTCATTTTTATCATTCATATATATCATATTTTTAATTTTCATGCGCACTGATATCAAATGAGAAAATACTTTAAATTAATTTCCGAATCTTATATCTTTTTAAGCAATTGATATTAGTGAAAACAATTAATTTTCCACATATCCAAATTATAAACGCAATCATTTTTTTTATTTTATGAATATAATATTTGTTAAAAAATTTTGAACATGGATTCTATTGTTGTACATGTATAATTTTTGCAGCCGAAGGCGGCAAAAAATTTTTTCTCCCCACGAGTTTTGTTTGCCCCCCCCCCCCCTCCCCAAAATGGAAAAGCTAGAATCGGGCCTGTATTTTAATTAGTGTTGGCCCATAAATAAGGGCAAATTAAACAAGATTTATCGGCAACTTTTAATCATTAAAAGGGTTTCAAAATTATAACTACCGTTTGCTTAGCTTGCTCAAGGTGGCACAAACAGATCCTGAATTAAATTTAACTACTAGCATTTGTAATTACCTAAATATTATTTTAACCTTTTTGATTGACAATTTTTTTCTGACACCACAACTCAAACATATTTTAATTTATTCTTTGCAGTATCGCAAAAATCGAGAGATTTTAATAGGATTGTCCATACCAAACACAATTTACGTGGTAAAAATGGCTCCTTCAGACACTAACCTAACAGCCTCCTCAGATGATCCGGCCCAAAGATTAAAATTATTCAGGAAAATGGAACACCCTTTGGCTAAAACTATCGTGTTGTTAACCATAAACTCAGGTGCATCAAGGCATTTATTTATTGATTGTGGTGTAGGGTGTGAGTTTTGTTTTCAAATTTTGTTTTAACAAAAAGATTATTTAAAAATGTATATTCTGTGCTTATAATTAATTATAGAACTTGGCAAGTTTACGGTTCTTTTTTGTTTTTTTTATATAAAACTTTAAATGCTAATTAGGTTACATAGTTTGATTGAAAAAACGGCAAACGAATTTGAAAATACCTAAGATTTGATCTTTGTAGTTAACTCATAACTCTCAAAATGACCTACATATTAATTCTATACATTTACTAATTTAATATTTTTGATATTGTTAAGTGTTAAACGTTGCCCAAATCGTGAAAAATGATGACTTGAATATCCCAAATATCTCACATTCAGGTAAATATATTGTAGCACATTTCGTGATTTAAGGGGCATTCCATAAAGTAACGGCTATAGTTTGAAGCGCGCGTAAAATACAAACATAAAAATATTAGATTTGGATGATCATATATGTCAGCGCCCAAACGCAATATTCCGGGCTGAATATTGTCTTGACTAGACCTCATCATCCAAAGCTTATATTCCGCCGGCGGAATATAAATTGGCGTATAGTCAACGACCAAAACGCATTTTCGCCGGCGGAATATTGTCTGGACTTGAGCTCAACGTCCAAAGCTTATATTCCGCCGGAAATTTTTTGCAAAATGTAAGGGACAAACAGTCTTTATGTGATTGATTAATTTTGAAATATTGATTATTAGACGTTTTTAATTTTTTATGCTTAGAATATAAAATGTTTAATAAATAGAGGTCATGTTGAATTTAAAATTAGGGTTTAGGGCTAGAATGGTGCTAATAACTTAAAGATTTAAAGTTTCATATTTGGACCGGTGTATTTAAAAGCGCTTTACCTGCACATTTAATAGCGCTTAGATTTTTTAGATATCCTCAGAAGTGCGCTAATTTTTAAAAAACCGCGCAATTTTTTTGTTTTTAAAATTAAGCGAAAGACTCTAAAAAACGCCGAGGTATTTCTGTAATGTACCTATGACTTTAAATGCACCAAGAATCCTAACTCGCAATAAAGATTCAAATGTAAGCAGGAAAAAACATACTAAGGTGCCTTAAAACGCGTAGGTGATATTGAGAGCACGCATCCTAAAATAGTGCAAAAAAATAAATTAGGACTACGCACAGGTGTCGAACTTTTAGGAGCACCAAAATAATAAAAAATTTACAAATTTTAAGATTTATATAATTATTTAATTAATATTAGGGCATTCCCTGCCTAGCTGGCCCTAAAAAATGCGATCTTGGAATTAATGGGAGGTTTATATTTTTGGCGGTAACATCTGCTTATATTGTGATGATTTATTGCTTTTACCGAGTTGGTAGCCTTTAAATTTGAAACAAATTTTGGTTCTAAATGCGCGCCTTTATAAATACTCAGCGTCAATTTAATTTCGTTGGGCTTTTAAAAATTTTAATGCAATTTATATTTTGCACGTTAAAGGTTTCGCTCAAGTTTAAGATACCTCAATTCTTTACAAAATACCAAAAGTTTTTAGTTATGTGAGTACGCGAGTTTTCAAATATTGGCTGGGAATCCAAAAAGATTGTCAAAATATACATATTAGATAAACTTTGAACTTGAAATTATATTGAGCCTATAATAACCCAACCGTATTTCTTTATTCTTTTAAAATGGTTAATTCTTAATTGGTACAAAATAGGAATATTGAAATTAAAAAATTTTAAGGAAGGTCTAAAGCCGGTTCATTAACTGGACAAAAATCGGAGATTTTTAACTTATAAACCTTCCATTAATTCCAATATCGCATTTTTAGGGCCAGCTAGGCAGGAAATGCCCTAATATTAATTAAATAAGGCTTATATATCTTAAAAGTTGTAAATTTTTTATTATTTTGGTGCTCCTAAAAGTTCGACACCTGTGCGATATCCTAATTCATTTTTTGCACTACTTTAGGAGTCTTTTGCGTGCTCTCAATATCACCTACGCGTTTTAAGGCACCTTAATATGTTTTTTCCTAACAATTGAATCTTTATTGCGAGTTAGGATTCTTGGTGCATTTTAAGTCATAGGTACATTACAGAAATACCTCGGCGTTTTTTAGAGTCTATCGCTTAATTTTAAAAACAAAAAAATTGCGCTGTTTTTATAACATTAGCGCACTTTTGAGGGTATCTAAAAAATCTAAGCGCTCTTAAATGTGCAGTTAAAGCGCTTCTAAATACACCGGTCCAAATATGAATCTTTAAATTTAAGTTTTTAGCACCATTCTAGCCCTAAACCCTAATTTTAAATTCAACAAGACCTCTATTTATTAAACATTTCATATTCTAAGCATAAAAAATCAAAAATGTCTAATAATCAATATTTCAAAATTAATTAATCACATAAAGTTCACTGTTTGTCCCTTAAATTTTGCAAAAAATTTCCGGCGGAATATAAGCTTTGGACGTTGAGCTCAAGTCCAGACAATATTCCGCCGGTGAAAATGCGTTTTGGTTGTTGACTATACGCCAATTCATATTCCGCCGGCGGAATATAAGCTTTGGACGTTGAGGTCAAGTCCAGACAATATTCCGCCGGCGGAATATTGCGTTTGGGCGCTAAATGTACTTGCTAGCTAATTTAAACCTAATCCACCTTTTTAAAAAAAAAGCTTAAAGTAAACACAATAGTTTTTTAGGACAAAAATTCTAATTTAATAAACCATTTTTTAATGTCAAAACATTAAAATTACAAATAATTTTTATAAAAAAATTATTTTGAGGGCGCTCTAATCGAAGGGATCTTTTTATGTTAAAAAAAACTTTCTTAACAAATTACAAGTGAAGATTTATTATACCCAACATGCTTTATGCTACCTGCTGAAAATTTGTTTTTTAGATTTTTTAAATATTCAATTATTTAAATTATTTTAGATGGAACGGATAAACGCATTTTGGAAGGTAAAAAATAATTAATACACACCGACATTGATGAATTAAATTTTTAGGAATAAACTAGTAAGCTTTTAAGAATCTGACTTAATAAAGCCTTATTGCTATATAGCTAGAAATACGTACTATAATTTATCTAACATACGGTGAAAAGATTTATGGTTTTTTTTGGGAAGGAGGTGGAAAAATTTGCTCGTTTGATCCCAAAGCTAGCCTATAAATAAATGGGATTGGGATCATCAAATACACCAGTAATTTTAAAGAATAACAGATTGATCAGTGTGTAAATGAAGTTATGTTGATATGGTAAAATAAAATGTCCGCACTGATGTCCATATTTCTTTAAAAATTTACCGGTGCATGCAGGGTTAGGAGTACCTACTAAAAAACTACCTCCTCACAGCCTTTTCTTTTTTAGAGCCTGCGTACCCGTTGGGGCTTTGGTTAATACTATGATTTATGATCTGTTTTAAAAAATGTTAAATTTATGAACTACCATATTAACTCCAATCGTTAATAAAAGGGCAATGTTCTGATGAGTATGCTCTTTTTTAAGATTAATGGCTGGAGGATTGACTCTGCCATTTTGCTTTTGCCGTAGTTTTCCTTAATGTAATATTTCAAAAATGAGGCGACATTTTGTTAGATATTAAGATATTAAATAAGAAACCCACTTTTTCTATCGACTCCGGGGTTTAGGACGTCGCTATAGCAATGTCAATGCCTCCTAACCAAATAAATTGGTAATATGTCAATAAAACTTTAACCATTGATCAAATAGTTGAGATCTTAGGTACTCCAGCCCTTTTTTAATTGTAGTAAATTTCAGGCCCGATTCTAGCTTTTCCATTTTAGGGGGGCAAAAAACCCATGGGAATTGGCTGTGACCTTCGATCACGGCACAAAATATACATGTACAACAATAGAATAAATGTTCAAAATTTTTTAAAAATTAATAGTAATTTATTATATTCTTAAATTAAAAAAAATGAGTTTATAAATTGAATATGTGAATTAAAATTAAGTTTTCACTAAAATCAATTGCTTAAAAAGATATGAGATTTGAATTAATTGTAAGTATAATTTTATCATTTGGTATCATTGCGCATGAAAATTAAAAATATGATATATATAAATGATAAAAATGAATTATATAAAACTTTGGATTTTAGAAAATGAAAAGTGAAATAAGATTGATTATCGTGAAAACAAAATGTATAAGTATGCTAAATTAGAAGAATATATATGAAAAAACACTGGTTATATATAACTAGTTATTAATATTAGGGTAAAAAATTAAATAAAACATGAACATAAACGTTAAATGCGCATAAAAAAAGTTTGCATTGATGTTAAAATAGTAAGCAATAATTAGCTGATTATGAACAGTCTATTGTATTGATCAAACTATTTTATCTTAGAGGATTTTAGTTAAATTACAATATTCATCAAAATTCAACGCCCCTAGTTAATGATTTCGTATTCTAAAAGAACCAAATCACCTTTAAGCAGGTCACTACTTGTCAGCCGTTATTATCCTTCTTAGAAAATGTGGCCTCACAACTCGACGTTGAAGAGCCAATTAACAAACTTATAAGAAAAATGTTAAATAGATTAGAAAACGCATCATTGTAATCATATAAAAATTTAACAAAATCAGTAGTAACACATTCTTTGTAATTATTTAGTTTCTTATTTAAATATTTTTGGCTACATCATTTTCTTTAGATAATGAATTTTTATCAATATTACTTATTTTTAAAAGAGGCTCTAATTTATTCATATCTAAAATAAAGTTTAATCAAATTTATAAAAGGAATCTAAAGATTTTAAACAACTATTATCGGTAAAAAATCTATTATCAAAATATAAATAAATCAATAATAGTAAAATAAATACTTTTTACTTCATCATTAATATTTAAAATATTTTCAAACTTATGAGTAAAATATAAATAAAAATCAGAAAAATCTTTAGGTTTAGTTTTTCATTATCCATAGATAAATTATTGTCATTTAAAAAAATATAAATATCAAAACAATTTTTGAATAATCTTCAAATGTATTATTATTTCTTAATTGTTTAATTTATAACAAACAATGGTGTATTAAATCAGAAGTTTTAGAAATATAAATCGTTCTGCGTTAAAATTGATCTATAATTATTTTTATTAAATAAAATAATTTTTCAATTAAATACAAAAAAATAAATTGATAAAACCCCGATTCGGCCCTATGACCTGGAGATATTAAAGTTTTTTTATTTTTAATTTTTAAATGTGTATTAAATATTTTTGTGTAATTTAAAAAAACAATGGGCAGGTAGTGACCACACCACCAATGGGGCAACAGCCGGGGTATAGTCCCGCATTCACTAACTACCTTGATTGAATCATGTTGAAAAAATTTATGAGGGGAAGAAAAATTATCAAAAAAATCTTTACCTTCACTTAAAATAAGACGATTTTTTACAAAAAGATGCATTCGGTGTTTAAAGCAGTGAATTTACGGGACATGGTGTCCAGCTATTTTGCTTAGAAATACTTGAACACCATTTTTTTCCCAGGCATTACGTTCGCCCCATCGTAGCATTGTGCGATCAGGTTCTTTGGTTATAGATTATATTCTAACAAAAGATTGTTGTTAACTGAGAAAATTTCTTAGGCATCAAATTTATGAATTGGCTTCACAAATATAAAGCTCTCTGTAAAATCAAATTTTTTATATATTTCTGTTAGTTTGATCTCTCTTGCGGATGAGAAGTATTAATGAATAAAAACACTTTTAAAAAAAGTAAATATTTTTAAGATAATATTTTTTAGATATTTTTGAGGGAGCAAATTAAATTATAATATGTGGAAGAAATAAAATTACTATGTATTTTTGGGGGGGGGGCAAATTCAATTTTTTTGGGGGGGGGGGGCAAACATAAAATTAATGTATTTGGGGGGGGGGGGGGCAAATTCAAATATTTTTGGGGGGGCAATCAAACACTTTGGGGGGGGCACCCCCCCCCAAAGGGGTCTAGAATCGTGCCTGAGTTTAACAATGTTGTAATATCAAGGAAATTTAAGTCAATTATTGACAACTTTCATATAAAATAAAAATCAATAAATGTGAAATTTATTAAAACTCAAAACTAGACACTTAAAAATTTTTAGCCAATTTTTGGAATGATTTTTGTTAAATGCATATATTGTTTTTTTTAACATTAATTTTCTATCTTATATTACTCATGCTTGCAAAAAGCGATAAATGGCATAAAAAATGCTTGATTTATGTAATTTTTTATTATAAAAATTTGTAATGTTTTAACCATATCTTATAAAAATAAGGCTTATGAATTACTTGTGTATTTCAAAATGTTCACAGGTCAACAAATATTTATGTCAGAAACGGGATTATTATGAAAACATAAAAGAATGCATTCCCATAATGGCCTAATCTCATATATGTTTTTTGTTTTTCTGAGTTTCTTCCGTCTTTGGCTCCTTAGATCCGTAACGAAAAATGGGCTTTTTTGACCAAAGTGACAGGTCCTAATATACTTTAAAAAGAAAAAACTTAAAAATTTTTTTTTGCATATTAAATTCCCTTGTAGCCTATATTTTTATTCACAAATAATGGAAATTTTTTTTTATTAAAATAACAAGCTTTTACATCGGCATTTAGATAATACAAAATATTTAGCGTCCAAACTTAAATACAACACTATGTATTATCGGTTTTTTAAAATATTATTTGAAGTTTAAATTCAATTTAATTATTGTGAATATGCAAAAATAAAATCAATTTATTATTGTTTTTAAATCTTTTTTGATTTTTTAACCTTTTGTTCTAAAATTTTTAATGTTTATAACTGACTAACTAAGTTTAATAAGGATAAACGGTAATTTAATATTCTTTAAGATGGCAGGTTTGGTTTCTGTAGTTAACTCATAACTCTCAAAAAATTGTTGAGCTGTGTTATAACATATTTTAAACGTAAATATTTTCTGAAATATAAAAAGTTAAATTGGGGTACGTTGACCCCCGACCACACTACATGCAACCTTTTACTCATCATCGTGATAAAAAAGCTCACAATTTTTTGATTTAGAAATAATTCATATGATTAGTTACATAGCTTATACATTAAATCGTATTACAAATTTTTTTTACAGTAAATTCCCAAGGATTCACTAGTATTAGCCTTTGTAAAAACCCAGATTTGCAATTAACATGGATCGTAAAATATCCACGGATCAAAAATGTTCTTGTCATAATATATGATGTTAATCTGCCTGAAAATCCGATATACAAGACTGCACTCTATATGGTAAAGTTCAAATTTTAACATTAATGCTGCTTTTGTAAAACGTATAAAATAAAAAATATCAATCTTGCATCATACTAAATGGTTTGACTTGCGTCCAGAATTAAAAGTCATTATAATATGATCCCTCAAGCTCAATTTTACTACCAACTTCCAACGAATGGGGCAATAAACAACAACAATATTTAGAATATGATTGTTTCAGGATTTAATCACCGGGTGAATTAATGATTTATAACTTAGGCCACCTGAGAAATTTTTATTTTATAAAAATTTTTAAAATTTTTGATGAATTAAATTTTGTGAATGAACGCAAATATATTAAAAAGTTAAGTCTATGCACATAAAATGTTTTTTCAAAAATATCAAAATTTGAAAAAAATAAAATTTTTAAAATTGAAAGCTTACATGGCACATGACTTTAATCGTAAGAAATTACTTATAGTTATAATTTTTATATCGCTCTTATGGGGTTTTGTTTATAAATGAAAAGCCTTTTTCTCGTTTTTTGGAAATTACTAAAAACTTTCATTTTTATGGCTAGAAAATAAAGCCCAAATTTATACTGGCTTAAACCTTTTTTAGCATTGGATTGGTCACAAAGAATGCATTTGCTTATTGTCAGTAATAGCCCATAAAAATTGACAATAAGCAAATGCATTCTTTGTGACCAATCCAGTGCTGAAAAGGGTTTAAGCCAGAGGGGATAAATATGGGCTTTATTTTCTAGTCTTAAGAGGAAAAGCCTTTAGTAATTTTAAATTTTAATCAAAGCTCTAAAAAAGGAGAAAAGGGCTCTTCATTTATAACCAAAACCGCAATTTTTAACTAAGTCCGTATATTATTTTTTAAATATGTTATGAAAGATTTTAAACATAAAATATAATTAGATACAAAACTTAGGCAATTGCATTTCATAAATAGTTTCTTGGTTCAAGCTAAACCCTTTATTATTTCTTAATAAAACAAATGAAGCTTTTTATATAAAGCCAAACAACCTTTAGATAAGAGCCGCTTATATGTTAGGAGCTTATTACATAGACCCCTTTTTTGCAAAAATTCTTATATTTTTTTTGACCCTTTAAATGTGGGATTATGAAAAAAATCCTTATGGCCGGTTTGCCAAGCTTGGCCCAAACTTCTACAAAATTTTAAGTTGTGAGACCACCAAGACCAAATTTTTGAGAGTCATGAGCTAACTACAGAGATCACAGGTATAACACCTGCCATCTCCATTTACGGGTTTTTCTAAACTACTTGGCAAGTCAGCTTTGATTGAAAATTTACAGAAAAAAAAGGTAAAAAAAAATAAACATAAAACAAATATAACTGATTTTTGCAATGGCAATAGCTAAACGATTAAAGAGATATTTCTATTATAAGTTTATTAAGGTGTGTCGTATTTTTTAAGATTATTTTGTATTGTTAAAATACTGATGCTAAGGTTTGACATTATTTCTCTTTATTTGTGATGATAAAAAAAAGTTACAAAGGATTTTTTTATTAAAAATTTTTTTTAAATTTTTTGGGTATATTAAAATCTGTTAATTTGGTCAAAAAAAGCCATTTTTTATTGGACCCATCTAAGGAGCCATAGGCGGAAGATCAAGAAACACGCAAAATATATTTGAGATAAGGTATCATAGTAATGCATTTCTCTATGTTTTCATAAAATTATATTTGTGACATTGATAATTGTTGACCTTTAAGCTTTTTGTCAGGTGTGGGTTATTATAATCCGGCCTCCCTTGCAACCATTACGAGTAAGTTAAATGATTGAGTTTTCAAAGTTAAAGGCCCATGTTTTTTTTGTGGGGCGCGTTAAACGTTCATTTATTTTGCAAAATATTAATTCAAAATATGGGTGTTTTTTACATCGAAAATTATAACCAAATACATTATAAAAAAAAACTTTATTGAATTCATATCTGTTGTCCCCCAAAAGTCATAATCATTCAAAAATTGTTAATTTACTATTTCAACGTTTTAAAGATTAAATAATATTGAACTAATAATTTTTTTGGGTAAAATAATATTTCTTAAACTTTTACTTAAATTTAATGAACCGAAATTCGTCATATATTTTTTTTTAAACTCTAAGTATTTTTGTCATCTGTTCATTTCGTTATTTAATTAACCTGATATTAGTATAATTATTTAAAATGTTTTAAATTTGCACTCTAAGAAACTTATTATATTTTAATTTGAATTAAAATCAAACATTTTCTAAATTAAAATTGAATTTTTTAGTGAATTATCAATATAACGAGTATTTTTATTAAAAAGTGAGATAGTTAGGACGCTCGGGCAAACAAGTGAAGCTTAAGAGCGTGCCTTATATAATAATACAAAATAAAAAGAAAATAAATATTGATATTTTTTTAGAAAAAAAGTAAAACTTAATAGATATTTAGTAATTTTAAAATCTTTATTTGTGTATGTGCGTTAACATTCTAAAAAATTCTTATCGGACATCTACAAATAAAAATAAGCATACTAAAGATTTATTAATACATGCCGTTTTCTATAGAGGTTATGGATAATTTTTAAGGCAAACCATAATTAATAGCAATTATGCTTAAAAATTTTATATTCAATTAACCAAATAGCTTAGCCACACATTGTAACGGTCGAAAAAAATTATAAACAATAAAATTTGTCTGATTTTAGAAATTTTTTTAATTTAAAAATATTAGCAAAAAGGAAACTTAACACAGGGCATTGCATTCAGAAACTTGAAATTGGAGGGTGGCCATACTTATGCCGTAATCTTTAAGTGTAAAAATGACGTTATACACGAAACCCGGGCTTATTTTATAATCAATGATTTTCGTTTAATCGCACCTGTCTAATCAACAAATGTGATTTTTACCAAAAAAAAAACTCAAATATTATTATTTCTATTACTTAAAAATTTTAATTTCCCCGAAAATTAGCACTCTGTGGTACCTTTTAAAACTAAAAAAATTAAAATATTTTGGCCAACTATTCAAGCGAAATATTATAATTTGTGGAAAGAAAATTTAAATTTAAACTTTCAATCCAAACATTGTTTATATTCAAAAATTTATTATACATCTGTTTTATTTCATTAGATGTGATTTTATGCAAATTTTTTAACAAACACCCGCAGCCATATATAAGTATAAAATGTATTTTTAGTTTAAAATGGTGCGAATGCCAAATTAAATTTTCTCAAAACATAAAAAATATTATTTTATTACATTATTGGTAACTTATATAATTTTTTCTTATATTTTTAGTTTAAAAACGCTCTAAATTTTATTAATTAAATGTATCTCAAAATTTCTTTTCCTTTTTTAAAATTTAATAATTTGCTACCCCAAAATATTAATTTAAATGCAAATTCTTTAGCCAAAACTATTAAGCTTTAATGTTAAATGGATCAAAATTTTTATTTTTCGCATTTTAAAATTATTTTTCTTTAACCAAAAATATATTCTATATTATTTAATTATCTTTAAATATACTATTTATCTCTAATAAGAAATTTTACTTCCAAATTTATTTTAAAAATAATTATTATCTAGATTATTTAATAAATATAATATATAATATATTTTTAATTTTTGCAATATCAAATAAGCTATATGGCCTAGCTATCAACACACCTCAAGATTTTTTGCTTTTGAGCGCGTACAAAGTAGAGCTTATTTCAAAATTTACAAAAATTTTAAAAGATTTTTTTTTTAATAATTTTGATATATAATTGCTTCAAAAATTGTTATCTTCGAGGAATTAAATATTATTACAGCTGGAGAGGTTAACCCTTGCGTTTGTACAAGTTAAAAATTTGAATTAAACTTTTAAAAAATAAATACATTTTAAATAACCGAACAAGAAATCATTAAAGTGTTAAGACTATTAGTGTTCGATGTTTATGGATCAAAATACAAAAAGTTATGGCAATACGCAAATATTTTTTTCTTATATTTATATTGCATCTATCCATTATGCTAAGGCTACCTTTGGTTCAAAAGTGAGTTTACGTTATCATGAAATATAAACAAACTTATTTCAAAGGTAGATTAACACTGTCTGTCAACTTGCTAAATCGGTACAATTTAACTTTATTTTATTTTGGCATTAAAATTTGATATAGCTCTGTAGTTGTAATTTTTCAGAAATCATTAATTTACCAAGCAAAAATTTGAAAATTTACAAATAGAAATGAGGACACTTGTTTAATATAGAATGAGGACAAAAGTCCGTTTAGCGTCTTTTACAAGGAAAATAGAACACATGTGACAACCACTTTGAAGCTGCTGAATGGCCTACTAAGGCAGAAGACTCTAGACGATGTGCCCAAGAGTTTAGGCTAAAAATCGAGATCGCCGGTTTACGAGCAAATTTTCCTTTGTTTCAAAGCCTTAAACTGGTAAAGGCATAGCTAAAGGTGTGGGGGAAACCTCAAGACCCAAGTGTTTTTGTTTGCTGCAATCCATTGGCTTTACACTACAGACCAAAAAAAAATATAAAAGGCAGATATTTTAAACCTAGTCCGCGTGCGTCTATTAATTGTTCGACAATATTTAAAATCTTACTTGATTGGGATAAGGGAGAGCGGTTGAGGCTAATAAGGGAATTTATGTGTTTTCGGGATACACAAACATTATATAAATGAAATGACATTTAGATAGCATCTCGTCAAACGTCAAGTTAGATCATTATATTTATATTGTTATCATAATTTTATTTTTCGTCAAACCTGAAACTCAGGTTTATATGTACTTTCAAAAAAATATGTGGATATACTCAATCCTGCAGCCAAAAAAAAACATATGAGACCATTGTGATAGGCTGCACTTTTTAGAATAATATGGTTCTCCAATCACACAGCTTAGACAGCAAATGTTTCAATAAAGTTATATTTTGCAGTTTAAAAAATTTAACTTTATTTTAATTAGAAAAAGCAAAGTAATAAGGTGAATTATTGAATATTATATTTCTTTCATACGATTTACGTTCCTTTCTATAAATAAAAAAAAGCCTTTATATATTATATTTAAACAGCAAGAAAGCGAACGATTAATGGTGTTGTCCTAGCACTAACGATAACTCGCCCGCTAAGGCTACACCTAATATAGTTGTTAAAATAAAGGAGCTAAATCAAAATATTGAAGAGAATTACAATTTTTAATTTAATTAGTGTAAAAGAATCTTATAAATCAATTTGAATGTAAATTCGTTAGTTTAAATTTTTAAAATTAAACAGTCTTAATAAAGGGCAGTAGCGTAGCGGCAACAATTCTGCCCTACACTCAGGAGGTCTGGTGTTCTATCGATCCATAAGACGATTTTTACAAATAACAAGCTTATGTAAATTGTAATTATTTGCGCTGTTGAAAGTTTATCCCTTGCCTTTCCTTGGGGGCGTCATGCTAGTTTGGGGCTATATCTCTTCAAACCCGAAAGCAATTAATACTGATAACGAATTTAAAAGTAAGATTTTCTCAGACGCCAGCAGTCAAGGGTTTTAGCCTAGACTCTCATAGGCGTATCGTTAAGAGCCTATAACCTAAACAGACCACTCAGCATTTTTAAATTGGGCGCTCCTACTAATGTGAGAAATAACCTTGAACGAATATAGATCCACCTCCTGCAAGACAGGAGAATGTTTTTCCTTGAACAACGAGTTGACATCTATGGCAGTCGGACCTAGACATAGTAAACCTAGGCTAGATATCAGGTCGCCTGTGTGTTAGCGAATCTGGCTTAACTAACGGAAGTATTAATTGCTTATTTAATTAAGCGGTTATGGCATCCCTATTTGTGGAAAGGTATCGAAAAAATTTTGAGTTTAAGTGTCACCAATAATAACAAAAAAAGAAAATATACAGAAAGGATATGTTAATAAATCAGGGCCTTGTCTTGCAAAAGATTTTTTTATTGAAATATCCAGATTAATGGGATTTTATTTCTATCAAACACGTTTTTTTTGGATTCTATTAAATGGCGAATGACATCCATGTAAAGTTATTTTAAAAAAGTATGATTCACGTAGTTTGATAACACTGGACAACAAAATTTGGACGATTGTAAGCCTCATTAATGGCAACTATGGTTTTTGGTCAAGTTTTTGGCGCTGATCACCAATATGAAATTAGAATTTTAGCCAATGCCTTAGATTTTTAGTTATTCGGTGTAAAAGTTAAGATTTGTCAATTTTGGGGGTATTTTGGGTTTCAATATCACAAAACTGGTTAGTAACAAAAGTTTAAAATTATATTTAGATAGGCAAAACATTCATTATTGGGAATTTTTTTTTAAATATTTATTTTTTTTTTATTTTTTTAGCTTTATGAAATTAGGGGTTTTCTTCATAAAATTAGTTTTTTGATTTTAAAAAACTTGAAAGTAAATTGCTAATAATTTTAAAGAAAAAACTTTTTTAGTATTTTTATAAGGAATCTGAATATGCCAATAGATTTTTTGTAGAATTAATATTAAAAGAAGTTTTGTGAATTATTTTTTGAACTTTTGACGCGGTTTAAAAAAATTGAAGGCATTGGAAAAAAACTAAACCCGGCGGGATCGTTATCGTAAGAAGATTCTTTACAAAAACCTTAAAATCATTTATGTTGTTTTTTTGTTGTCCAGTGTAACCATTAATAAAAAAAATAAAAACGAACATGGCCTAAAATATAAATTTCTATCCATTTAATTTTTTTCATTCGTTTTGCCTCTCTTAAAAAATCGTGCATTTTTAGATACTCACATATAACCGTAAGGATTTTCTTTCCTTTAAAACAACACGGTTTAAAACTTAATTATCTTTAATATGTTCTTTCAAAAATTTTGCAATAACGGCATGATCTAAGGTCAACTTGACTGTGTATGCTATTTTAAATAAAAATATCAAAATAGAAGCATAAATACAAAAAAAGTGTCATAAATAGAAATTAAAATGTTTATTATAAAATTCCAGGACAAAGTATATCCTGCTTTGTATTCTTTGGGCAGGAGTGAGTTTTTATAAATGGTTCGAAATTTTTGACCGTTCCGTACACCCTGCAATATAATAATTATATTTTAAAAATATAAAGTAAATATAAAATATAATTTAAAAAAAAAATCCCGAATTTTAATATTAAAATCACATGTAAATTTTATTTTTAATTTTAAAAATATAGTTTTTAATATCTAGCTTTAACATTAACATTTATGCAAACAGGATGATATTTATATGGTCGGTTTTAAATAAAAATATTATTTATATTTTAAATTTTAGTAATATAGGTAAATGTTTGTATGTTTGATTTGCTTTGCAAAAAATGTTATTTCATTGTTGCCGACACACACATATTGTGTATTGATTCAAAATAATTTATTTTACTAATATACCTGTCTCGTGAATTCATATGCGGATTCATTATGCTTTCTATTTTAGCACTGACCGGTGTTTCAATTAGACAATACGTCTATGAATACAAATATATCGTCATAATAATAATATTTTACAAAAATAGTATGGTTCTTAGGTCACGTTTTAATTTATAAAAATTATGGAATAAATCGTTTTTATATATTTTAACATATGTGTTTTTAGTTTTAAAGAATCGCTTAATTGTAATGTTATATCTTTTAATGAAAAATGTTCCAATATTTTTTAACTTTGGGCCGACCCAAAAACTACTTTCTCCTTTTAGGCCCTGGCCCCAATTTACAACCTGGCTCAACAATTTTATCAAAAATGTTTTGCTAAATTTTTTTTTATAAAGTACAAAAATAATATTTTGTGATAAATTAATTCATGACTTTAAATTCTTGTTTAGTTATACAAGATAAATAAGGCAACATGAGATATAAACGGCCCAGCTCATCATGTAATTACGTTTTTCTATTTCCCAGGTCACCTTTGCCCTTCTTATAATCGGCGCGGCCGGACTCCTCTGGGGTTGGGCCGATTGAATTTCATATCGCGAAACCTCTATTTCTCTCATCCCCTTTTTCAAGTTTCTAAGAAATAATTTTTTTTTGCCAAGCTCAAATTTAAATGTGAAAACCCTTATTAAGTATATAAATGTAAGTTTTACTTTGGCGTATGCCAAAAAAAATTCTTGAATTTTTTCTTTGTATTTTGGATCAAGGTCCGTTACATTGTTTAGGGTGGCCCATGCCTGCAAATATCAAAATACACATAACTAACTATTTTTATAAAAAATTACTATATTTTGTTGGAAAAATTGTTTTAACTTGATAACATATAGAAAGGGTTATCTGAAATACGCTAATCAATATATTAGCAGCGGCC
>JAUIRJ010000281.1:0-23994 GCA_030555515.1 Acutogordius australiensis | reverse complement strand
TATAAAAAAATTTTCCCATTAGGCTGTTGCCAGTACCAGGGCTGGGAAAAAAACTAAATGGGCTTTTTTTAACAAGTTTTTGGGTTTTTTTTCCAAATGGCCACAAACTCGTGGGCATGGCAAAAGAAAAGCCCCTTTTCTTGCTTAAAGAAAAGGGGCATGTTTGAAAAAAGCCCCTTTTCTTAAAAAAAACTCCTAGGAGCTTTAAGAAAAAATAACCCACCCATCAAAATTTTTTGAAATTATTATAGAAAACATAAAATGGGTTTTTTGGGGCTCTTTTTAAGAGCCACTTTTTGTGGGTTTTTTTTGCCCCTTTTCTTAGTAAGGGCTTTTTTTGAATTCTTATTTTGGCTATTTATTTTTGCCCCCCTTTCTTTTTTTTATGTTTTAGGGGAAAAAATGAGCCAAAGTTTTTTGGCTCATTGTTTTCCCAACCCTGGCCAGTACTGCTTTAAAAATTTTAAAAAGTATCATTTTTTATTAAAAAAAACGGCCATTGTAAAATTTTTTATTTTCGCCCTAAACAGGAAACAATATAGAACGAGTTTTGAATTTTAAAATTATCCTTAAATTTATTTAATTAATAATATATATTTAATATATTTGTTTTTTTGCAGCTAAAAGCGATTCCACGACTGGTATTAAATATTACTTTTTAAACAACTTCTTAAAGTTTAGCGTCATGTAGTTCCAGTAATTAATAATAAATTTTTATGCGTAATTTCGTAAATATTCTAGCTATAAAAAAATATTTATACTTATATATTTAACTTATTCTTTATGATAATTAGATTAAAAATTTGGTTTACATTTTTTATGTCGTTGCAATTGTTACGTTTGCGTTAAACTTTATTTTATATCTTTATTTTTTTAGTACCAGAAATTGTACCTGCAACAGGTAACTTAATTTAATTTTTAAAACCCTTCATAGATCCGGCAACATAGCTTGTTTGCGGTAAAAAAAAAATAATTCAAATTATTTCTGTAAAATTTTAAATGCATTTTCATATTTCATTTAAATATCAGGGTTATTTAAACCCTTGGTTATTTAAACCCTTGGTTGTAAAGGTAATATCTAGCTCTTTTTTCTAAGTTAATTTTTTTATCAATGACTACAACGTAAGGAACCAATGTAACAATTTTGTTTAAAACTAATTACTTTTAGGGTAAGGTTATTAAAAATATAATTGTTTGAGTAATGATTTAAAAATTCTAGATATATTTTGAAGAAAACATATATTTTTAAATTAAACTTTAAATTTAGTTTATGATAATTGGAATTAAAATTTTGTTCACATATATTATAATTAAAAATGTTTAGATTGCGCTAAATTTTATTTTAAATTTACATTTATTTTGTTTTTTAGCAACCGAACTCGTAACTGCATCTGTGTCAGGTATCTATACTAAATTTAATTTTATAAACAAAGGTCAAACAATCTAGCTTGGTGGCAATAAACTATAAAAAACATAATTCAAGTAAATGTAAAATAAATACATCATTTTTAATTAAAATACAGGGTTTTGAACCATTGATTGCATGGGTAATATCACAGCTATTTTTTCTAAATTAATATTTTTGTTGATAACCAAACTTAAACAACCCAAGTAATTAAGAAAGTATGTTCCAAACTAAAAATTCTTAAAATAATATGTTATTAAAAATAACTTTGTTTGAGTAATTATCATTCTAAATATATTATGAAGAAAACTTAAATATTTTAATAAACTTTAAATTTAGGTTATGGTAATTGGATTATAAATTTGGTACGAATTTTTCATGCTAGTGCAAATGTTTAAATGCTAAGTTTTATTTTAAATATTCATTTATTTTGTTTTTATAGTAACCAACATCGTACCTGCGCCAAGTATCTTAATTTAATTTTAAAAACCTTATAAAGATTAAACAACAAAGCTTGCAATAAAATATAAAAAAAATAACTCATGTAATTTCAGTAAAATTATAAATATATTTTCATATTTAATTAAAATTCGGGGATTGAACCTTTGATTGCATAGGGGTAATAACTCAGCTCTTTTTTCTAAGTTATTTTTTTTTTGATGGCCAAACGTAAGCAGCACAAGTAACAATAAAAGTTTTGTTTAAAACTAAAAATTTGAAGGTATTATGTTGACGGGTTAAATGTTGCATACAAATTATTTTGCCAATTGGTATAAAGAACATATATATACATTTCGAGCAAACAAATACCGCGGCGTATGTATATATCTTGAATTTAAAATATAAGTAAAATGCAATTTATAAAAAAAATTTCTCTAAAATTATTATATTTTTTTAAAATTAGTTCATGGAATTATATAGTGATAAGTAGGAGAAAAACCTTACTACTTAAAATTAAGTGGCCCCGTTCAAATTAAGTTTTAGAACCCAAAAATTTTTAAAATAATTTGCAACTCAACTCTGGGCTAAAAAATTATGCGGAATTTGTTAAATTAATTCAACTTATACAATAAAAAAAAATGAAATTATTATCATAACATAGCCCTTTCTAAAAAATGTTCAATTTGCTGCTCAAAAGGTTGGGTGGAAGCGGATTTAGTAGGGTTAAAACATCTTTTCAAATTTATTTTAAAATATGATTTAAAATTATGTAATTTGTGAATTATGTATATAATAATATGAAATATTAAATATTTTTTATATTGAACCAATTTGTTTACAAATACCACATTAATTTTTATCTAATCGCTACGATTTTAATAAATATGTATAATTAGTAAAAACTTCGTCGGAATGCCGGTTATAATAAAATTAAAAATGCAATAATATTGATTTAATTATTTTAAAGCATATTAAATTGAAAATAATATGCATTTACTAATATTCAAAGTTTGATAGATATTATAAAAAAGTAATTTTTATTATTAACAAAACATTATAATAGGTTTAAAAAAATTGGTTAATTTTACACTTTTGACTTCTAATTTAAAAAAATTGCTGAATTTCTCCAGCCAAAAAATTGTAATTTTTTATATAAATTTATTAGCAAAATTTAAAAATTAAAGTATTGACAATCAACAAGGATTAAAGCATCATAATTATGAAATGCATTTGTTGAAAGTTGGTATAAATTTTAACATGTATAAAAAGGTATTTTATTTATTTTTTAACTTATTATATTTAGATGAATTATATTTATTTTATTGTTCAAATAAATATAGCCCCAGATCCAAGTAATTATCACTATTTAATTTATATAAATCAGGAAACAAGAGCTTTTTACAAATGAAACAAGCAATTTAACATCTACAAAAACATTTTTGTAAAATTTTATATTGTCTTAAACGTCTAACCCATTCATTTTTGATCCATGTTTTACAAATTCCACGTTTTTTCTAAAAATAATCTTAGCCTGGTTTGAAACAATTCTTTAACTGTAAAATATGGCAGCCATTTTAAACAATTTAAATGAATAAAAGGAAATACATAAACATAGACCAAAATGTTATAAAAAAATGACCTAGAACATAGGTTTTTAGTATTAATTTTTTTGTCCGTCAGGTCAAACCGTTTTAACAATTACAATGTTTGCAAGTGAATAACTCTATTCTATGATTTTTAGTTGCACAAAATATTAAATTTAAGATTTAATTTATTTTAATAAAAATCTCTAATAACACAGGTCAACAAATTTTTGAGTGATATGAGCTAACTAAGGAGATCAAACCTGTCATCTTAGGGATTTCCAAATCCGTTTACCCTTTTTTAAATCAAACTTAGTTAGTCAGCTATAAACATTGAAAATTTTAGATGCCAAAAAAACAAAAAAGATTCAAAAAAAAATAAATTGAAATTTTTTTTTGCATATTTACAACAGCTAAAATGATAAATTCAAACTTTAAATAAAATTTTTATTAAAAACCTATATTACATCGTGTCGTATTTAAATTTAGACGCGAAATATTTTTTCTTATTTAAATGACGATCATTGGCGTAGAGAGGGGGGGGGGGGGGTTGATTTATATAAGTCCTTAATGATTACTCAAATTTTAAAAAGCAAAATTAAGTATCTAAAGAAATGGCCTTTTTTGACCAAATTGACAGATCTAAATATACCCTCGGAAGAAAAAATTTAAAATCTTTTTGCATATAAAAATTCTTTGTAACTAAAAAATAACAAATAATGAGAAATAAATTTTTTTAATATATCAAAATCTTACATCGGCATTTAGATGATACAAAATATTTTGCGTCCAAACTTAAATACGACACGATATATTATCGATTTTTAATAAAAATATTATTTGAAGTTTGAATTTAACATTTTAATTATTCTGAATATGCAAAAATAAAAATTCAATTTATTTTTGTTTTTGAATCTTTTTTGTTTTTTTTTGACCTTTTTTTTCTAAAATTTTCAATGTTTATACCTTACTAACTAAGTTTGATTAGGAAAAACGGTAAACGGATTTGAAATTCCCTAAGATGGCAGGTTTGATCTCTGTAGTTTACTCATAACTCTCAAAATATTGTTGACCTGTGTTATTTGATTTGATAACACTGGACAACAAAATTCGGACGACCCTATGCATCATCTATGGCAACCATGGTTTTTGGTCAAGTTTGATCACGAATATGAAATCAGAATTTTAGCCACTGCCTTAGATTTATAGTTATTCGGTGTCAAAGTTGGTATTATTCAATTTTTGGGGTATTTTGGGCTTTTGTATCATAAAACCTATGGGCAGTAACAAAAGTTTAAAAAATATATTTAGATAACCAAAATATTTATTATTAACGTAAGAGGTTTAACTTTTTTTTTTTATAAAAAACATGCTTTTTATTAGCCAATCATTTTCTTTTTTTTTTAAATTGTTTTTAACAAAATGGCAGCATTCCATTAACAACTCGCCATTTTCTCCTTCGCGCACAGCGGATAAAATGATTTCCGATACCAATAAATGTTTATTTTAGATGAGTCTAAGTAGCGCAAGACATTTTCATAGCACGGTCACAATTTAATAATATAAAATAATCCAATTACTATCGTAGTTCAATATTTTTTATTTGTTAAAAATTTCTATGTATAAGCGTTGTTTTATATTACAAGTTATAACTTAAATATGCCAGCCCTATGTACCGTTTATTAATCAAACTTATTTTTACCAAACTTTCAAAAGAAATTCTATAGAGAATAGTCAAGGTTAGCTAAGAAACGAGGCTACCATTTTATTTGAGATTTAAACCTGAAATATATGGGCTCAAAATATACCATTAATAAATAGGTTGTTTTTTAGGTTAACAATTTTTATGTGGCCTGATTAAAAAAATGTTTAACTAAATATGAACCTATATTAACCCTAAAGTGACATGTTTTATATTTTGGAAATTTAGAAAATCAAATGTTCTTTTAGTATTAAAAATTTAATAATAGTATTATTTTATGGAAATTTTGAAACGAAACATGCCACAGTCATTGATGATTAGCTTTAATTTTTTTTTACAAAATATAGAAGCACACCATTTAAAATGTTTTTTTCGCGAGTTTTGAAAAATTGTGATAGATTGCTATGGTATACAGGAAATTTTACTACTAATTTTAATTATAAAAGAAAACAATATACCTGTGTGTGGGATAACTTAAGGCAAGTGCTCTAACGACACTTAATCTTTATACAGAAAAAAATAATTTTTCGGACCACATGATTCTACACCTAACTGTTTAAGTACTTAAACAGGTTACTCAACCTTGCATACCCATCTCATATCCCATGAACCAGAGTATCTAAATTAACTTGCTTTAATTGATAGATATAGTATGCTCATCTGATGCTTTACATCTACAAAACGCTGTAATCGATACAACTGAATACACACCTGCCGAATACCCCGTTAATTGTCAAGAAGGATATTTCATTCCTAACGACCAGGACTTGACTTCAACTATGATAAAATGCAAAGAGGACGGCTCGTGGGATAAAACGGCGGTTGAATGCTACGGTAAATTTTTCTTAATTCCACATAATCCAAAAATAATTTATACGTTTTCTTTTTAAAACGTGTTTACATTGAATTTAATCTCAAATAGACCGTTAGGTGCTTGACAAGCATCTTTATGGCAACGGTTTTTTGTTAAATTTTTGACGCTGATCACGAATATGAAATTGGAATTTTAGCCAATTCCTTAGATTTTAAGTTATTCAGTGTCAATGAGATTTTTTAATTTTTGGGGTATTTGGGGCTTCTACACCATAAAACCTGTGGGTAATAAGAAAAGTTTAAAAGCATATTTAGATATATGAAATCATTATTAACGTAAGGCGTTTTAATTTTTATGTAATATTTAATTTTTTGTATTTTTTTATTTTATAGTGGTTTTTGTCATAAAATCCGTTTTTGATCCTAAATAACTTGAAAGTAAATTGCTAATAATTTTAAGCTACAACCTTTTTTAGATAAGTTTTTTTATAAGGAATCTTAATATGCCAATTGATATTTTGGAAAATTAATAGTTAAAGATTATGTAAATTTTTTTCTGAACTTTGTGGTTTAAAAAAATAAGGCATTGGAAAAAAAAAACCAAGCCCAGGAATTGCAAGAAAATTTTTTACAAACCAAAAAATCGTTTAGTTGTTATTTTTGTTCTCCAGTGTTATCTGTTATCAGGGAATTGATGGAATTTATTTGCGACATTTTGAAAAGTAAACCTAGATTTAAAATAAATTAGCGTAGTTTTTTGTAGTATGCATGGCCTTTATTTATTAGAAAGGGCATTATTTATAAGTTTTTTACCAAACTATAATTTAAAATGGGCATTCTAGAACGTAATATTACACACATTCAACTATTTGCCATTTAGCTAAGCCAAACATAGAAAAGATAGAGACAAAGGATGATAAAAGCATTGTTATTACGTTTAAGACTCTAGAATCAACAGCTACGAAACATTTAGTAAGATATAGGGTTAATGACGAGGATTGGGTCGAGAAAGAACTAACAAAGGTAAATAATAAAGTCAAAAAAGTAGTTTTCGCCAAGCATGACATAAACATATTTTTTTCTTAATAACATTTATTGTAAAATTTTATAATACACATATCTACACTTTTATTCATCGTGTTGATTGGTTCGTCCTGAATTTTACACATAACTTATTAGGATTTGAAGATGTACACAATTACGGACTTGATAAATGGAGCCTACATTGTCGTTGTGAGATCAATTTATCCCGTGGGCTACCTCGAAAGCGAACAAGAAACTATAACGCTTAAAGGTTATTTTATAATTAATTACCTTGTGCCGTGCGCGTTTGACCTATTAATAATGGTTCGAAAATATGCCCTAAGGCTAAATTTAATTGCCTATTAAATAAATGTATTGATAAGGATTTAAATAAGAATACGTTTAATTTGAAGTAAGTCAAAGCGCTAATTTAATCAATAGGTATACAATTTTATTTCAAAAAATTATTTTGGAGAGTTTGACTGGACGCCCCTACCTTCTGCCGTGTCTAAAATTGCTACCATCAACGGGGTAAGGGCTAGAATTAAAAATAAATACATTCAATTAGCTGTGGCCGATTCAAGTTTAAAAAATGAAAAAAATGTAATTCTTTAACCAAGCAATTTATTTTCTTATTTTTTTTTTTTTTTACAAATTTGACATATATACTAAACTCTCAAATCCATTAAATTTCGAAAATTTCTTTGTTATACTACAGTCCTGGTTAAACAATATGAAAATGCTGGCAAATTTTACAGCAGTCAAAATGATTAATATGCCATTTATTTTTCATGATAAAGTGTTTTAAACAAGGTACAATCGTTATTTTGGCTACCGGCTACACTTAAAAGATTTCATTCTAGCTTTTATTTTGTCGCGTTCAGACTATTCGTTAAAAAAAAATTAAAAATCTTGAAAATTTAAAATTTGAGTTTTTACATTGAAAATTATTAACCCGCAAATGTTAGGGTGAAAAATATAAAGCGAGTGTTACAGGTGGGTCAATACGGACCCCAATTTTAATCCTATATAACTTAAAGAGTTTTGAGATGAAAAGAAGAATAAGTGTTCTTTAATTCTACAAGTCAACAAATTTTTAAGAGTTATGAGTTAACTACAAAGATTAAACCTGCCATAGGGATTTTCAAATCCATTTACTGTTTTTTCTAATCAAACTTAGTAAGTCAGCTGTTTAAGTTAAAAATTTTAGAAAAAATGTCAAAAAATAAAAAATATGATAAATTGAAATTTTTTTGCATATTTACAACAGCTAAACTGTTTAATTTTTAACTTCAAAAATATTTTTTTTAAAAACCAATATAGCGTGTCGTATTTAAGTTTGGATGCAAAATATTCTGTCTTATCTGGCTGATGTAAGAGTTTGAGATACTAAAAAATTTTTATTTCTCATTGATATGATAATATAAGTTACAAGGATTTTTATATAGATAAAGTATACTTGATTTTTTTTAAGGGTATTTTTGAGGTCAATTTGTCAAAAAAGGCCATTTTTCGATAAGGACTGATTGGAACCGAAAATGGAAGAAACTACAAAAAACGGAAAATATATATGAGATAAAGCCCTCATGGTAATTTATACTTTTATTTTATCATAAACCTATTTTTTCTGACATTGATATTTGTTACCAGTGTTATAAACTAATACAGGCACGATTCTAGACCCCTTTTGGGGGGGGGGGGGGCAAAAGTTTTTGATTGCCCCCCCCCCAAAATAATTGAATTTGCCCCCCCAAAAATACATAGTAATTTTATGTTTGCCCCCCCAAAAAAAATTGAATTTGCCCCCCCAAAAATACATAGGAATTTTATTTCTTCCACATAATTTAATTAAATTTGCTCCGTCAAAAATATTTAAAAAATATTATCTAAAATATATTTACTTTTTTTATAAGTGTTTTTATTCATTAATACTCATCCGCAAGAGAGATCAAACTAACAGAAATATATAGAAAAAAATGATTTTACAGAAAGCTTTATATTTGTGAAACCAATTCATAAATCTGATGCCTAAGAAATTTTTTCAGTTAACAACAATCTTTTGTTAGAATATAATCTAGAACCAAAGAACCTGATCGCACAATGCTACGATGGGGCGAACGTAATGCCCGGGAAAAAATGGTGTTCAAGTATTTCTAAGCAAAATAGCTGGACACCATGTCCCGTATAATCACTGCTTTAACCACCGATTGCATCTTGTTGTAAAAGATTGTCTTATTTTAAGTGAAGGGAAAGATTTTTTTTTTATAATTTTTCTTCCCTTCATAAATTTTTTCAACATGATGCAATCAAGGTAGTTAGTAAAAGCGGGACCATACCCCGGCTGTTGCCCCATTGGTGGTGTGGTCACTACCTGCCCATTGTTATTTTTTAAATTACACAGAAATATTTATTACTCTTTTATTAAAAATAAAAAAACTTTTATATCTTCAGGTCACAGGGCCGAATCGGGGTTTTTTGACAATATTTATAATCATCTATTTATTTTTTTGTATTTAATTGAAAAATTATTTTATTTATTAAAAATAATTATAGATCAATTTCAATGCAGAACGATTTATATTTCTAAAACTTCTGATTTAATACACCATTGTTTGTTAGAAATTAAACACTTAAGAAATAAAAATACATTTGAAGATTTATTCAAAAATTGTTTTGATATTAATATTTTTTTTAATGACAATAATTTATCTATGGATAAAAGAAAAACTAAACCTAAAGATTTTTCTGATTTTTATTTATTTTCTACTCATAAGTTTGAAAATATTTTAAATATTAATGATGAAGTTAAAAGTATTTATTTTAATATTATTGATTTATTTATATTTTGATAAAAGATTTTTTACCGATAATAGTTGTTTAAAATGTTTAGATTCCCTTTATAAATTTGATTAACCTTTATTTTAGATATAAATAAATTAGAGCCTCTTTTAAAAATAAGTAATATTGATAAAAATTCATTATAAAGAAATTGACGTAGCCAAAAATTTTTTAATAAGAAACTTAATAATTACAAAGAATGTTTTACTATTGATTTTGTTAAATTTTTATATGATTACAATGATGCTTTTCTAATCTATTTAACATTTTTCCTATAAGTTTGTTAATTGGCTCTTCAACTTCGAGTTGTGAGGCCACATTTTCTTCTTTAAGAAGGATAATAACGGCTGACAAGTAGTGACCTGCTTAAAGGTGATTTGGTTCTTTTAGAACACGAAAAATCATTAATTAGGGGCGTTGAATTTTGATGAATATTGTAATTTAATTAAAATCCTCTAAGATAAAATAGTTTGATCAATACAATACACTGCTCAAAATCAGCTATGCTTACTATTTTAACATGGTTGCAAACATTTTTTATGCGCATTTAACGTTTATGTTCATGTTTTATTTAATTTTTTACCCTAATATTAAAAACTAGTTATATATACCCAGTGTTTTTTATATATATTCTTCCAAATTAGCATACTTATACATTTTGTTTTCATGATAATCAATCTTATTTCACTTTTCATTTTCTTAAATCCAAAGTTTTATATAATTCATTTTTATCATTCATATATATCATATTTTTAATTTTCATGCGCAATGATACCAAATGATAAAATTATACTTACAATTAATTCAAATCTCATATCTTTTTAAGCAATTGATTTTAGTGAAAAAAATTAATTTTAATTCACATATACAATTTATAAACTCAATTTTTTTTTAAATTTAAGAATAAAATAAATTACTATTAATTTGTTAAAAAATTTTGAACATGGATTCTATTGTTGTACATGTATATTTTTAAAAAAATTTTTTCTGCCCCCCCACGAGTTTTTTTTGCCCCCCTAAAAGGGAAAAGCTAGAATCGGGCCTGAACTAATATAAGTTATTAAAAAGGCGTAATGAAAATTTTATTTAACAAAAAGTAGAAAAAAATCTGAAAAATTAGAATTTTATATTTTTTCATATTACATTTAATGAATTTTGTCTTTAAATTTAATATATCAAATTTTGTTATTGAATTTTTAGGTCTGAACATTTTAAGAAAGATTTATGAAAAAAAATATTATATTAAAATATTATTTTTAGCTAATACTTACCATAATAGAACATACATTGTTGCATGTGAATTTATCAATATCATTTCATGTTATTTTTCTATGTTAAATTTACAATTAATTTGGTCATTTAGAGGATTCTGATGCTTCTTTATTATTTTTAAATTCAAGAAATTTCTATTATCATTTTCTAAGGTTTTAAAATTAGAATTACAATATTTGTAGCCAACGAAAATTGTACTGCAGGGAAAGAATATAAGGGTTTGTTTGTGTTTTAGGTTGTGACCGATAAATTAGAATTTTTGAACAAAACATCATTTCTTATAATAAAATGTAGATACACAGGTCGACAAAAATCAATGAGTTAAATAAGTATGACACTGGAAATAATCCCCATAATGGTCTATGGTCTTATCTCTTATATATTTTTCGTTTTCTAAAGTTTCTTAAGATTTTGGCTATTTTTTTAAGTATGTATCAAAATGGCCAAATTTAAACAAATAACACATTTTGCGACCTCAAACAGAGAAAAATAAAAGAATTTTCTTTTAAATAAAATCCTTTGTCGTATATTTATCTCAAATAACACAGGTCAACAAATATCGTCAGAAAAGCGAAATTTATGAAAAAAGAATGCATCCCATGATGGCCTAATCTCATATATATTTTTTGTTTTTCTTAGTTTAATTTTGTCTTTGGCTCCTTTAATCCGTCTATATCGAATAATGGCCTTTTTAACAGATTTTGCAACCTCAAGAATACCTAAAAAATATTTAAGAACCTTTTTGTTTTCATATAAAAATCTCTCGTAACTAATAATTATCTCAAAAAATGAGAAATAAATTTTTTCAGTTTATCAAGCTCTTATAATAGCAAATACAAAATATTTCGCGTCCAAACTTAAATACGACACGATATCTTTTTTTAATAAAAATATTTTTTGAAGTTTAAATTTAACAGTTTAACTGTTGTGAATTTGTTGTTTTTTTTTTATCTTTTTTGTTTTTTACATTTTTTTATAGATTTTTTAATGTTTATAGCTGATTAACTAAGTTTGATGAGAAAAAATAAACGGATTTGAAAATCCATAAAATGGCAGGCTTGATCTCTGTAGTTAGCTCATACCTATCAAAAGTTGTGGTAATAAAAAATTTTTTTTTTTAATTTATTGAGCTCTTATATTAACATTTAGGTTATACAGAATATTTAGAACTCCAACCCATATAAGACACGATATATTATCTGTTCTAAATATAATATTATTTAATGTGTGGAATTAGCTTTATATATTAAAACAATGTTTTTCAATATTTTTTTAAATTTTGATGTTTCAGCTGACTTTAGAAAAAACGTGGATAAATCAGTAAGATGACAGGTTTGGTATTTGAAGTTGCTTATAACTTTCAATTTGTTGACTTGTGTTATACCCCTTTATTCTCACTTATAATAAATTCAGAACCGTAACGGGCAGTTTCATTTTTTATTTCAAATAAGCCATTTAAATATTTATAATTTATGATAATTAAAATGCAAAAAGAACATAATTATTTAAATAAATTTATTTGATTTACCTCTAAATAATACATATATGTGGTTTATTATTTCTTTTTTTAATTGTTATAAAGATATATCCATAGTGGATCCAAGTAATTATGAATCATTTTTTTGAATTTTTTTTTAACGGACCAAAACTACCTTTCAATTTTTGAAACATTTTTGTGTTCGATTTGTTTTATAATATGTTTAAAAAATCCAAATATGCTAAACATTTTAGGGCGCGTTCAGAATTTATTCGTTTTTACAAAAAATCGTAAAACTGGGTTCATGCGTCGAAAACTATCAATCATTGTTTTTTTTTACAAAATTTTCTTAAATCCCATTAAAAACTTTGTTAAATCTCTATAAAAATCCATTCCATTTTTCTAACATTGAACCTACTTATTTTCTAAAAAATTTTAAAATTTGTAAAAAAAAATTCCTTAAACCGCACCCTTAAGTAAAAAAAAATTTTAATACATTAGACAAAGGGGTATGAAAATTTGTATATCGACAGCTATTTAAAAATTTAAAATTAAACAGATCAACTTGACCTGAGATTTAATAAAAACTAGGCGTCGACTAAGTAAGCCAGATTCGAAGTCAGCATGTGACCTAGAAAATATGTTTTTCATTGTTCGATATTAACTTGTTGCTTAATGTGAAAGACTAATAAAAATATGAAAATGCTAACATATACTACTTGGAATAAGTTTATTAATTTTATATAAAGACCGGAATCTGTCGATAAAGGCATTTTCTACAAGGTATAGAGTATCGTTTTTTGTCCTGATAGAGAAGCGAAACCTAAAATCAATGGCATTCTTTTTGTTTTTTTAGAATGGACAGGTGACCCCCGGTGAAGTATTGATCTAAGCTAATTTAAAAACGCATAATGGTTGTCAAAATGACTGCCTCTCTCTTTTCTGTCATTTCAAACTTTAAAAAACTTTTTGAATTATTTATCAACCTCTGGTATTTAGACAAGTACATCTGTTATTTCCCAGAAAAAGTATACAAAACGTTAAAATACGCAGATCATAAATGAGTCGATATAGGGCTTCTCTTTAAAATAATAGCACATCTGAAGCATGCGGGATAAAAATCGATTCTTTGCCTCCCGATTTTTAACATATCGGTGACCTCACGTCACTGGGATCTCCTTTCGGAAACTTATTACAAAATCATTTGTATCCTTTACTGAATACACTGGACAACCAAAAAAACATAAACAATTTTTAGAGGGTTTTGTAGAGAATTTTTTTGCGATAACGATACTGGGTTTAGTTTTTTCCCCAAATATTTAAAACCGTGTCCAAAGTCAGAAAAAAATTTAAAAATTTAAAATTTAAAAAAAAAAATCTATTGACAAATTTAGATTCCTCATAAAAAAACCCATCTAAAAAAGATTATAGTTTAAAATTCTTACAATTTACTTTCAAGTTGTTAGGATCAAAACACGGATTTTATGATGAAAACCACTAATTTTGTAAAAATGAAAAAATAAAAAAAGTTAAATATTAGAAAAAAATTTAGCCTTACCTTAATAATGAATGTTTTGGTAATCTAAAATGTATTTTTTAACTTTTGTAACTACCCATACGCTATATGATATAGAAGCACAAATACCCCAAATATAGAAAAATCTAAACTTTGACAGAATAACTAAAAATCTGAGGCATTGGCTTAAATTCTGATTTAATATTCGTAATTAACACAAAAACTTGACCAAAAACGATAGTTGCCATAAATGATGCTTAAGGTCGTCCAAATTTTGTTGTCCAGTGATATCTACCAACGACATCCCCTTTCACCATGCCGTTTAATTCTCAAAAATGTATCTTATTCGTCCCAATATCTTCGCATTTTTCGCTCATCGAACTTTGCAATATCCTTTGCACACCAAAAACAAATACATTTGTAACCTTAATTTTAAAAAAGGAATGGTCTACACAGCAGCTTCATTAATTCGAACCATCCCTTTTTACTGAAACAATGTAACAATACCAATCTTCTATTGGGTCTGCCCTACCATTAATCCCATCTTATATATTTTCCTCCCCCTAACTACAATACAAGCAAAATATATCTGCTAATACTTCTAACGCATTTGTCAAGCTGTTACTTAATAATTCCGAAGGCGGTGGGTATAGATGACGGAATTGTCTCGGGAGGACCAACTTAGGGTGGCTTCTTACGATCAACTAAAAGTGGCCATTTTATTTGCTTTGGAGATAGTCTTGTCTACCATATCCCCGTATATCCCGATTGCAATAACGTTTTTTTAAAAAGGCTGAAATCTCTAATGTTCAATCACCTTACCTCACCCTAAATGACGGAAAACGCCTAGACGGCGTCAGCTGTTTTTCAACGACTCCATATTTATGACTTAACTTGCATCTCTTCCTTTCGGTTTTCTCCATCATTCGTGTTAGCAACTGCCGAAGCCAATACTAAAAATACGCCTTCTCGTAGCATGCAACATATAGTTTCCAACCCCTTCGACTACATGATAACCAATACCTCAAAATGTTTCTAAAAAGAAATATTTAAAAAATCGTCAATGAAAAATTATTGGTTGCTAAATATAGCTCAAAGTGCCTCCTTGAGCTCCCAGAGCTTTAAATCCCTTTTATTTGAAATTTGGATATTTCTATCTGAATCAGTGTATTACCTTAATATTTAAATTTTAACATTATGTAGTTTATTTAATAGGTCATATAGAAGATATCACATCTGCTACACCACCTGCTTTGGGTAAATTGTTTTATAATTCAAGCAGTTTAAATTAACATATACCCTACCAGGCTTGTAATTTCGAGTATAGTGGGTTAATTTGTAGTCAATAAAAAATTTTGTACGGCAGGGAAAAAATTTATGTAAGGGTTTTGTTTGTGTTTTAGGATGTGACCAATTAAATATGTTTAAACCAAAATATATACCCTGTGAAATATAATTAACGTAGATTTTGACTCTCAAATAAATTTTTTTTGGACTGTAACGGGTAGATTCTTTTTTGATTTCAATTAAACCATTTTTTAATATATTTGTGATCTATGAAATTCAATTAAGTCGCAGGCATAGCAAAAAGAACCTATTTATATAATTGCCTGAAATTATTTAATTTACCTTAAAATTTAATACACATATGTAGTTGATTAATTTTTGTATAATTATTTTAAAGATACAGACGAAGTGAATCTAGGTAGTTATTAATTAATTTCTTAAACAATTTTTCTAACGGCCATAGTTGCTTAACTAAAAAAGTTGACGTTTTAATTTAACATTTTTGTAATTTGATAAGTTTCTTAAATCTATTTTATTTAAAAAATTTAAGTATGATAAACATTTTAAGGCACGTTCAAAGTTCATTCGTTTTTCAAAAAATTAAGTTAACATCTTATATCCAGAAAAATGGCTCAAAGTATATTTAAATACAAACGTAGCATATATCTATATCATTCATTTAAAAATTGCTTAAAAAATTCCAACATTGAAACTGATTTATTTAATTATTAAAATTTTTAAATAATTTTTCTAAAAACAATTGAATTCTAAGTGTACCCTTATGCAAAATATAATTCTTATTTAAATGAAAATATAAAAAGTTGATACAGGCGGCTATTATATTTTTTTAAATATATAAGAAAATTAGAAACGATTATATTGTATTATGTCATTTAAATTTAATACAAAAAATAAACAAAAATAACTTAACCCGATATAAAACTTATTATTTGATATAATAAATGTAAGTTACAAGGGATTTAAAAAAAGATTCTTAAATTTTTTTCTTTTTAGGGTATCTCAATCTGTCAATTTGGTCAAAAAAGGCCATTTTTTTGATATGGACGGATGTGAGGAGCCAAGGCCGGAAGAAACTAAGAAAAACGAAATATATATGAGATGAGGCCAGGGGTTAAATTCTTTCCTGTTTTCATAAAATTCACGGTTAAGCCATTGATTGAATTGATTAAATTACCAATTTTTATCCTTTCTACTTAATTTTTTTTAAGCGTTGGCTTAATTTAACTATTATTTAATTGCAGTCCTCTCGATTAAAGAGCCACATCTCCTTTAATTTTATTCGAGTTCATAGTTGCAATATTATATTGAATATGTCTATTTAAAAAAAAATTAGAATTAGTTGTAAAGCTAGGTGACAGTCATTTAGATAATTCAAACAAGTGCCATTCTATGTCAATAAACATAATATTACACTATTATTTTCCTGGTGTTATACATATAAAATACCCAACGTAATATATGTTTGATTCACCATCGCCTTAAACTTTTTACCAATTAATAAATGTCTTATTTAAGTTAAAAATCATTGATATTGGTAAATATCGAACAAACATTTAACAAGTTAACAAATTTTAAAGAGTTATGAGCAAACTTTAAAAACCAGACTGGCAATGTTAAGGATTTATCCGTTTCCCGTTTTTTCAAATTGTTAGTAAGCAAGCTACATTGAAAAATTTTGTATCAAAAAAAAAGATTCAAAAAGAAATAAAAATTCGAAATGCACAATTAGAATGTTAAATACAAACTTCAAATAATATCTTTATTCAAAACCGATACACAGGTCAAAAAATGAACGTCAGGAAAAATTTATGAAAATATAAATGTATATCCCCATGATGGCCTTCTCTCATTTCTGTCTTCTGTTCTTAGTAGATTTTCCGGCCTTCGGCTCCTTAGATCCATTACAAAAAATGGTCTTTTTTGACCAAATTGGTTTAATAAAAATATTATTAGAAGTTTGAATTAAACAGTTTAACTATTTTAACAAAAATAATTTTGTTCAATATTTTTTGTTTCTTTTTATTTAACATTTTTCTTAAAATTTTCAATGTTTATAGTTGACTTACTAAGTTTGATTAGATATAACGGTAAACGGATTTGAAAATTCCTATGGCAGGTTTTTGAAGTTAGCTTCATACATTTGTTGACCTGTATAAGGTATCGTGTGTCCTAATAAGGTTTGGGTGCCGAATCTTTATAGCAATGTTGTTGCAAAAGCTAGATACATTTATTTTATTTTTTATTATTAGAGATAAAAAATATAAGTATGCAAATAAGTTTTTTCCTTTGTGGAATCTAAAAGTGGTTTAGTCAAAGTCATTTGGCCATTTTTTTGAATACTTATAATAATAGGCGGAGAGGAACTTCAAAATATAGAGAAATTGAATGAAATAAGGCCATAATGGGGATTATTTCCACCCAGTGTCATGTTTTTTTTTTCACGCATCGATTTTTATCTACCTTTGTTAAAACGTACAGTCGTTCAAAATATAAGGACCTTTATAATATTTCATTGATGCCTTATTTGACAGATTCAACAAAATGTTTACTCGACGATCTAACGCTTAAAAATGCTAAATTAATAACCAGTTTAGCCGATATTAAACCTGGTGTTTATAATGTAAAATGCGTAAATGGATATTTTATTCCTATCGAGAACGACGAGACACCCGCTGTAGATTCGGTTAATGTTACTTGCAAAGTTGACGCCACCTGGGGCATAAATTTGGTTACATGCTATGGTATATTTTTATGTGCTTCATAATATAAACATTATTTGACGATTTCTTTTAATGGCACACCACAACAATGAATTTTTATTGGGGGACGTTAGGTTTACACCATATTGGTTACTTTAAAGAAATTTATTTAACCACAGCACACTGGTACAAATATTCGTAATTCTTTTCGCCCAAAATGTAATATTTTTGTCTTTGAACGACTAAATTTAAAGTTCTTCGGCAACTTTTAAAAAATGGTCAATTTTACATTTAATTTTTTTAACTCTTTGTAATTTAGCAAAACCAAATATCCGTACGATAGCGACAATGGATCATAAAAGCATTAATATCACGTATGATCCTTTAGACGTATCGTTGAAACATTCCGTAAAATATAAGAACGGGAATAATTGGGAAGTGATAGAAATAACGGAGCAGGTAATAATTTATTACGATAATAGCTGTTTAAGACATGCATAAACTTTTTAGACATTTATTTGAGATTGATGTGTTAGCATTTTTAAAAAACATGTATCCAGATTTTTCTTCCTATTTGAGTGGTTTGTCATAAAATTCAGTATATAATTTTTTTATTTAAAGAATACGTACACGATTTCGAATTTGAAAAAGGGCCACTATGATGTTGTTTTGAAGACGAATTTTTCTAAAGGATATCTTGAAAGCGAGGCAAAAGATATCGAACTCGAGGGTAAAATGTCATAACATTTTTCCTGTGTGCCATGGCAGTTTTACAACAGCCTCTTTTTAGCGTTTTATGAATGTTTCGCCTTAATTTAGTGATATAATATAAACCTGAACCCTCCCAGTTTTAGTTAAATTAGTGTGATTAATCCTTTTATACAACAATTTCAGAAATTTACGTATCAAAACGAATAAATGTTAAAAAAAATAATAAGACATTGTCATCGATATTAATAAATATTTTTTATAAGTTTAGTTCGACATGCATTTGTTTCAAACCTAAAAGATTTTATTGTCTATTAAAAACTAAAAAAATAGTATATTCAATATTACAACCTTAAAAAAAAAATTATCAGCTTGATACTATAATTTACGGCCCCTATTTGTGATTTAGGGCCGGGCTGTAAAATAAAAATATTATGGGGGCTCAGTCAGAATATCTCGACCTGAACTCTAAAAACTGTCAACAAAAAATGAAATTATTTTTTGATATCTTTTAACTTGAGTCATTGAAGAGCATGTTAAGTATAAAATTATTCTCTTTTAAGATTGTCACGATTGGCGTCGGAAGCGACAGCAGAGTTTGGATTTTGATCTTTTAGCCAGTGGTTTCTTAAACTTTTTGAAAATGACTTTAATTTGTTCACACTAATTAGCGTAATAATCTAATACCACACAATTTATTTTAAACCGAGGCTTTACCTTAACCTGCTTTCAATCATTCTTTATTTCATTGAATTCTAATTCTATTTACGTAAGCCAAATAAATATTTATTCATGTAAGGGCACGTGCAAAGTCAGTTTTTATTTTTGTAAAATTTTGAAAATTCTGACAATTTTGAAAATTTATTTTTTTTTTAAAAATTTTTTCCAAATTTTTTTATTTTAGAAAAAGTATTTTATGTAGATATATTAAATTTGGCAACTTTTTGAAAATTTGCGTTTTATTACAAAATAAAATTTTTCAAATTTTTGAAAATTTTACAAAAATAAAAACTCACCTTGCACGTGCCCTAAGAAAAAAAATATTATGTGAGCTCAAGTTTTTTTTAGTAATTGTGCTTAAGTAGATCTGGTCCGGTTCATTTTACGGCGATTCTTAGATTTTTTAAATTATATTACTGTACACTGCAAAATTATACGTGTTTATGTATGTACCTTTTCAATCACTAAACCGACCAGGTTGCGAAATAAGTGCCCTCAAGAGTGATAATATCCAAATAGTGGGCGCAGACTCAGCCGTGGGAGAATATGTTACAGTTACTTGCAAGGACGGCTTTCAATTTGTTAGAACTAAGGAGTCAGTCGAACCAATACTCGTGGCAAATATTACATGCCAGAATGGAGGTAGTTGGGAGAAGGCACTTCAAAAATGCGCAAGTATTAAATTACATATTTTATATGTTTTCTACTCGGTATACCTAAAATTTGAATAAAAAGTTCCTGTGCGGTATAACCAAAATTTTTTTAACCAATAATGCTAGGGTAAGAAATTTGTAACGCGATTGCTACCGTGGAATCCATACGGACCCCAATTTTAAACCTTTATAAAGAATTTTTAAGCTATGAACTTTATATTTATATTATTTTGAAGTAAAATACGTGTTTTTTAATTAATATAAAATTAATGAATATTGTTATCTACAAAGAAGAAAAAAATCAGAAATTTTTGTATTTCTGTATTACATTAAATGTATCATTTTTATTGATTAAATCGTGTTTTTAGGTCTAGTAGAACATTTGTAGAGAGATTCATTTTTAATATTTGCATGACTTTAATGACTAAAACATCATGTTAAAAAAACAAGCAGACCAATTATTTCTATTATTCTCGTTTGTTTTTGTCATTTACATAGATTTTATAAAGGGCGCATTCATAGTTAAATCATTTTTTAAATAAAAATTGTTTTGTTAAAAATTTAAGCAAATTTTTGAAAGACTGGTATCAAAATGATTATCAGCAATGTTTATATAGATTCAGATGTAGATTTCGTAATTTTAAATAAATTCAGAGCAATTGCAAGTGCAAGAAAATGTTGTAAAACAATGGTGAGCAATCTCAAAAACATAAATTTCAAAAATTTAGATTTTTGAAAATATATAAACTAAATGCGCCTTAAAGACTATATTAATTTTGTATTCAGTAACTTAATCCTGTATCTAAGTATTAAAGATTTTGTATGAAATAAAATACCGTGGAATAACATAATCGAACAATTGGATAACTGTTAAAAGTATTTTTTATTTTTTTAGGCGCTCGAATCATTTGTTTTATTTAAAAAAATTTAAAAAATTCTTAAAATATTAGGTTTCAAAATTTAAGTTTAAAATAAAAAATTAACCATTGTTTTTGCAATATTATCATACACTTATTTGCTCCAAGGATGTCCAGAAATGTTATTTGATTTTATGTTGGAGCATTCACTATTGAGTTAATTGATTTCATCCAAACATTGTAATTTTCCAGAGAAGCCCAAAATAACGACGAGTGAATCAACTGGAACAAGCGTTACGATAAAATTTGAATCCATAGGAGAGGATGTCAAAGCCACTGTTTCTTATAAGAGAGAAGACGAAAACGCATTTGTAAATGCCCAAACACCAGTTTCTGAAGTAATAATTTATACACTAATCGGTAATAGATGAATTTTTTTGTTTTTACATTTTTGATAGCACCTAAAAACAGAATAGGCAAGGAATAGGATGAGGAAAAGGTTGTATGAGTCGTTTACCGGCGTGTCTTAAATCTCATTTGAACCTGTGTAGCCATCGGCCTTACAGGTTAACCGGCCCCTAAATGGAAAAAAGTTTGAAGAAACATTTTTACCACAAGGTTGTTAACTCATTCATTACCTTCTTAATAAAACATCTTTTAGCACAGTACTCTAAAATACGGTTGATTTTTATTCACTCAAACAGGGAACCGAATACAAGATTGAAGGATTAAAACCAAAAACGAAATACATTGTAAGATTAACCTATATACACGAGGACGGAACTTTTACAAGCGATGAACAGACCTATACTACGAAAGAAGGTAAATATATTTATGGGTTAACGAGCGTTTGATATTTTCTATTAAGTTGAATTATTTACAAATATTGCAATTACGTCAAACATTTTTTCATTGGGTCCACACGTAAATATCCAAATACAGAAATCTTTATAAACACCTTGCTTTACTATATTTCGAGCCAAAAAAGTTGTATTTTTATTTGAGAATATTTGAATTCGTTTTAAAAATTTGGTCAAAATAATTAGGTAGCCTAGGACAACTACATAACCAAATTCTTTTTATTAAATAAAAAAACTTAATAATTAAGCAAATTTTATCAATAAATCTTGTGAAAAAAAATTTTTTATCTTAAAATTTGCAAACTTTTTAAGTCTGACCGTGACACTAAGTTTTATAAAAGGGCGCGTTTAAGTTCATTCATTTTTTAGAAAATTGATGATTTTTAAAATTTGGTTTTGACATCGATTGACCAGTGTTTTTTTTTTTTTACAATTTTTTATTTCCCAAGGCTTTCCCTACGAGAATAATTAATTTTATTTTATTTTCATAAAAATCAGTAAAATTAGCTGATATAAACATGAATCATTAAAATCTAACACATAAAATATTTTATAACATAACCAATATTTTTTGGGATCCAAAAATTGAATGTGCTTTTAAAGCACACTAAAATGGTAATAACACAATGATTCTTGTTGTTAATGGGTTTAAAAAAAATGGGGACAATGGGCAAGCACTAACTGATGCCTTTTGAATAGGGTTGTGATGTAAAAACATAGATTTACTATTCATTTGATTGAACCAATAGTGTGTGAAAAATCGGCGTTGAAGTTAACGGATTGTGAAAGTGATTTAACTATCGAAAACAATGAAATCGCAACCGTGGGTACAGTGACTTGCAAGACAGGCTTTCAAATCCCAATTAAAAAAGAGTTAGACTCTCCAACCAACACATTAAAGGTTGAGTGCAAGTCAGATGGTAAATGGAACGAGACAACTGTCACTTGCTTAAGTAATCATAACTATATTTTAAATATTTTCTCCCGGCAAATATAAACTAGGATAAATTCCCAGGGTGGTAAAAATTGCATTTTTTTTAGTATTCTCATATTAGTATTAAAAACTAAAAGGCCTAAGATTTATATTATTTGGCCATAATTTTTCAGCCTGCTCGACTTTTTTAATCCCGGCTGCCTAAAAGTTGTTTAATCTAGCCACAGCCATAAACAAAAACGGCTTAAATATTTTATAAAAATATTACAAGCCTAAAATTTTTCACTTAAAAAATTTAATAAATACAGAACATTTGTTTGAGTTATAAGGTATAAAACATGTATCCTTGTAAAAACATAAAGTGTGATCTAAATAGATAAGTTTCAAGATGGATATTTAAACCTACGAGAAAGAGGGCCTAAAGTAACAAAAACAGAATTTTTTAGTCACATTAATGTCTTCCTTAAAAATTTATGCGCATGCAGCAGGCCCGATTCTAGCTTTCTCCATTTGGGGTGGCAAAAAAAAACGCTTGGGGTGGCAGTAAAACAATTTTATCATTTGCGTATAAAAATATGCGATACAGAAATTAATTGTGTTATTTAATGCACTATTATATATGCACTTGAGATATATAAAAATATGATATATATGAATGTTTAAATTAATGGATTATATAAAAAGATAGTTTTTAAAAAATGTATGATTTAGATTGAAAATTTTTGTGTAAAAAATATATGAATAATCACGGGTTTTATATGACTAGTGATTATTATGTTTAAAAAACAATATATAAGAAAAAAATAAATTAAAAAAAAACAATATCTAAGAAAAATTACTACCATGTCTAAATGAAGCAAGTAATAATTTGCTGATTAGTCAATAGGATGATTATTTTAATCAAGCAATTTGAAACTGCCGAGTATTAAAAAATTTATCAAATTTTAAACTCCCAGTTAAATGTTTTTCGTGACCTAATAGAACCAAATCACCTTTTCGCAGGTTACTACTTGCCAGCCTATTAATAGTTATAATTTTTTTTAGGGAAGAAAACGTTGCCTCGCAACTTGATGTCGAAGTGGGGTGGCAAATCAAATTTTTTTTGGGGTGGCAATCAATATTATCTGGGGTGGCAATGCCACCCCAAAAAGGGTCTAGCGTCGTGCCTGGCATGCAGGGTTAGAT
>JAUIRJ010000280.1:0-24067 GCA_030555515.1 Acutogordius australiensis | reverse complement strand
AACATTGAAAATGTTGTTAAGGACGGTAGCCGAAAAATGACAAAAAACTCGAAAAATAAGTTTCCCAAGCTTGTTAAGGGCTACTTAGTCTACCGCCTACGTTTTAGAACCCCAATTTTAAGGCTAGTTTTTTGTGCTTTTTTTGATAGAGCCCTTCTTGGGAGTTGAAAAATGTAACAGGTGTCTTAAATCAATGCCCAAAAAAATTTGCTCTCTTTTTGAAGTGTTTTTACAAAATCACAACTTGCTCGTGAGATTGGAGAAATAAAGGACATCTATTTTTTAAAATAATTTTTTTTATATAATATACCATACAAGGACAATTTTGCTTTAAGGTCAAAATTCTAACTTTTGTTCTATTTACCCCTTAGAAAATTGAAACAGCTATTATAACGGGCCACTACATATATATTAACCTTACTAAAATTCAATATCCGGTCAGTTCTCTAACATGCCCAAATATGGAAAATTTGGCCGGTTTTAATGGAAGTCTTTTAAATTTTTGGGTAAGAAACTGTTATAGGAGTTTGATGTTTATCTGATAAATTATGCTCACCTTGGTCTCCAATTTGATGTAAATTTTTTTATGATACCTTCATGTTTGACAGGTGTCCTGCTAGAAAAGTGCATTTTTAAGGAATTTAGGATAATTTCGCTTTCATATTTTCTCTTTTCGGGGTATATAGAGGTAGCCCACGTATTGTACTTATATCTTACATAAATTCCCCTCTATTATTAAGGTGATTTTTTTTTTTTTTTTTTTCATTGTTAGCTTTTTGCCATTGAGGCAGTGAGCTCTTTCAGTTTAAGTCTCCATTTGTTTCTATCTCTACACTCATTTCTATTTAGGTTGTGACATCTCATGCTAGCGTCTACTCTTTGAGACCAGGTGAGTTTAGGTCTGCCCCTTTTATTCTTGCCTTGCACTTCAATTACATTTACCAGATTGCTTAGATACCCGTCTTTTTGCCTCATAACGTGTCCAAACCATCGGAGTCTGTTGATTTCGACTTTATTTTGTATGGGTGTTAATGTGTAAACTTCCAAGTATATGATCGTTGCGGATCTTGTCTTTGCGAGTCACCCCGAGAAACATCCGTAGCATGCGCATTTCCATCGTTTGTAGTATTCTTTCATCGCTTTTCCTTAACGCTGTTGTTTCTAAGCCGTATGTTATTGCCGGTTGTACTATGCTTGAGTAAGCCTTGCCCTTAACTTTTATTGGTATATTTTTGTCGAACAGGACACCTTTCAACGATCTCCATTTTAGCCATCCAACTTTGAGTTTGTTCCTAACTTCTTGCTCGACGTTTTCATCGGATTGTAGGTAAGCACCTAGGTAGGTTGCTGTTGGCTTTGATTTGAGAGACCAGTCTTCGTTAATTACCAGTTGTTCACCTTCTGAGCCTCCGAAAACTATCAATTCAGTTTTGTCTTTGTTAATTTTTAGGCCTAGCTTTTCAATCGCTTTCATCCAATTATTCAGTCTTTCACACATCTCCTGCGGGTTTTCAGCCATTAGTAGAATGTCGTCAGCGTACAGTATGTGCCACGGTGGATTTGTGGCAACGCTCTTTGAGATCACGTCCATCACCGCGATGAATAGTAGGGGACTTAGGGCCGAACCTTGGTGCACACCTTCATTAATTGTAAATCCTTTCGATGTTCCTGACGAACTCCTTACATACGTCAAATTTCTTTCATACATACTCTGAATCAACTTGATATACATCTCAGGAACATTCTTTCTCCTCAAAGCCCACCATACTACTGATCTTGGAATTTTGTCGAAAGCTTTTTCCAAATCTACCAATGTGCAGTAGAGCTTTTTATTCTTTCTCGTGAAACGTTCTGCCATGTTGCGCACGGCATGAATCGCGTCAATTGTCGACCTTCCTTTCATGAACCCGCATTGCTCAATACCTACATCGATTACGTCTCTTAATCTGGCTTCTATGACTTTTTCGAAAAGTTTGAAAGTATGAGACATTAGTTTGATGCCTCTGTAATTGTGACAGTCAAATGCGTCGCCTTTATTTTTGAAGATTGGAATAATGTAGCTTTCTTGCCAATTCGGAGGTATTTTCTGATATGTTAATATCGAATTGAATAGAATCGTTAACGCCGAAATTCCCTCATCTCCTAAAGATTTCCAGCACTCAATGGGTATGTTGTCGGGACCTGTCGCTTTCCCGTTTGAACACTTTTTGAGCTGAAGGCTGACTTCTGATTTTGAGATTGGTGGTATTAGGTTACAGTTTGGGGGTATCTCCTCGAGCTCAATTCTATTTGTGTCGCTGTTCAGTAATTCATTGAAGTATTCTTTCCAACGCTTCAGAACCTTTGTTTGGTCTACGAGAAGCTTGCCTTCTTTGTTTTTGATGAATTTTACGTTTCCGTCACAATCTCTTGACTGTCTTTCACGTTGCTTTGCCATCTTGTATACCAAATTTTGCCCACTTTTGGTGGCCATCTCCTTGTATGCTTGTTCATATACCTTTTCGCTTTTCGTACGACATTTCTCACAACTTTGCATTGTTCTTTGTAATCAAGCTTGTCGTTGGTCAGTTGACTCTTTTTCCATCGTTTGAGCAGCTTTTTCTTTTCTGATATTTCTCTTTCAACTCTTTCATTCCACCACCATGTAATTCTTCTCTTATTACGCCCACCTTTTGTAGTTCCAAGTATTTCTTTCCCGGCCGCTTTGAGTTTTAAAGATAACTCGCACCAGAACTGCGTAGGACTTGGTATGATTTCGCAATTGTATTCGCTGTCAAGGTTGCAGGTGATTGCGAAGGCTTCGTTTCTCTCCTTGAGCTTTGACCATTTGATTTGGGAAAGAAATTCTGTTTTGCTGGGCCTATGTGTCTGGCGCTGAAACGTGAAGTCCATCACCAGGAGCTGATGCTGCGCTGATATGGTTTCTGGGATGATTTTGCAGTCTTTGATTCGTTTAAGCTGTCGTCTCGAAACTAGCATGAAATCTATTTGAGATTGATTGGAACCACTTTGGTAGATAATGAGATGGGATCTTCTTTTGCTGAAGAAGGTGTTGGCAATGGCCATGTCGAAAGCTTGGGCGAATCTTAGCAAGTGCCCTCCGTCATCATTGATCGCTCCATAACCTTTGCCTCCGTGAACTCTTTCGTACCCCACATTTTCTTCTCCTACATGCGCATTAAAATCCCCTCCAATTATTGTCAATTCCTCGTTTGGTATGTCCATCAGCACTGCTTCTAGTATTTCACGAAACTCTTCCTTTTCTTGGTTCGTAAGATTTGTTTGGGGTGCATACACCGAGATGACGTTGGTGACTTTGCCTTCAATAACCAGTTTGATTGCTATGATTCGCTCGGAAGCTCTGTTAACTTTAACGACTGTCGGAATTAGTTCTTGTGCTAGTATTATCCCAACTCCGTTGCGATGGTTTTCCTTTCCATTGTAGAACATCTTGTATCCTAAGCCCATCATCAACGCCTTTGAGCCTTTCATCTTGGTTTCTTGCACACACATCACATCAATCCGTCTTTTAGCTAGCATGTCCGCCACTTCTGCCATCTTTCCCTTCATCGTTCCCACGTTTAAACTTGCAAATCTAATGGTTTTTTGCTTTGCTTGGACCCTAATGTTTCTTCTCACTTGATGCGGGCCAGATACACCAAGCGCGTCGCATACAGGGGACGCCTTAACGTTTGGTTTTTCATATTGTTTGTTTGTATTCATTTTGTTTTGTTCAGAGTTTTCGGGATTTTCACACCCGCCTTCTGAGGGCTGACGGTGACCCAGTAAGGTGATAGGGTCATACAAACTCATATCCATATAAGGGCAAAAAAAACTTTTTTTTTTACCATATTTTTCTTTTGCACTTTCGGCAGTTAATACATTGGTATAATCCAATAAAAATTTCGGTGTAAAAAATGGGGGTCAACGTTTTTGTTTTTTTGGTATCCGTTCTTTTACCTGCCAGGTAAATTTTTTTTACCTGTTTTTTTTTACATTTTTTTATACTAGCTTATGCGGAATCCTATAAGGAAATTGATTTCACTTTTTTCTTCCCCTATAATTAACCCCAAACAAAAAATTTGCGCTTTTTCCCATACAAAAGTGAGTTTGGCCGATGACGTCATTTTTTGATAAATAAAAAAAATTAAAAAAATAATATTGGGCCGAAAAAATAACAAACCCCATTATTATCGATTTTTTGGTCCTATTTCATACTGCCTTTCCTTGTAACCCTAATTTTAGTCTCCAATGTAGGGCTTGCTAAAACTCCAGTTGGAGTTTATGGAAGGAGTGGGGCGGGAACCCCTATGCTCCGGAGTTTTCCCGTTTTGAACTCCTGGAGCTTAGCCCGGGCGGGTTTTTTGGAGTTTTTTTCAAAAGTGAGTTTTTTATTTAAATAGGATTTAGCCACCAGATGTTTTTACTACGATGAAACGATAGTTTTTTAGGTAAAGAAAATAATTGTTGGAGAAAATTAGTATTTTGTATTTTGTTAAATATCAAATATAACGTTGTCAATATTAAGCCCTGGAAATTTTTGTTTGCACTATTTATTAATAAATTTTTCAATGTCAAGTCTGCTGAAATTGTGTCAATAAACTCTCCTAAATGCAAATAATTTAATATTGAATTTATATTATTTTACTTTTTTGGTTGGGGCGGTGGTGTGTTAGTAATCTTTATATAAAGTTTCTCAATTAGGCTTTATTAATAAATTTTGATTTCGTCATTATTAAGCCTGCTGGATGTCACCTATCTGTCGCAAATGTTTATAATTTAACTTATATAAACTTTTTCAAATTTTTTTTTGTTTTTAACCTTATTTATTAATAAATTTTGGCAAATTTTGTTAATATGAAGCCTACTGAGTCAATGTCACCTGAATGTCGCAAATTTTTATAATTTAACATTGAATAAATATTCTTTTACCTGCCAGGTAAATTTTTTTTACCTGTTTTTACATTTTTTTATACTAGCTTATGCGGAATCCTATAAGGAAATTGATTTCACTTTTTTCTTCCCCTATAATTAACCCCAAACAAAAAATTTGCGCTTTTTCCCATACAAAAGTGAGTTTGGCCGATGACGTCATTTTTTGATAAATAAAAAAAATTAAAAAAATAATATTGGGCCGAAAAAATAACAAACCCCATTATTATCGATTTTTTGGTCCTATTTCATACTGCCTTTCCTTGTAACCCTAATTTTAGTCTCCAATGTAGGGCTTGCTAAAACTCCAGTTGGAGTTTATGGAAGGAGTGGGGCGGGAACCCCTATGCTCCGGAGTTTTCCCGTTTTGAACTCCTGGAGCTTAGCCCGGGCGGGTATTTTGGAGTTTTTTTCAAAAGTGAGTTTTTTATTTAAATAGGATTTAGCCACCAGATGTTTTTACTACGATGAAACGATAGTTTTTTAGGTAAAGAAAATAATTGTTGGAGAAAATTAGTATTTTGTATTTTGTTAAATATCAAATATAACGTTGTCAATATTAAGCCCTGGAAATTTTTGTTTGCACTATTTATTAATAAATTTTTCAATGTCAAGTCTGCTGAAATTGTGTCAATAAACTCTCCTAAATGCAAATAATTTAATATTGAATTTATATTATTTTACTTTTTTGGTTGGGGCGGTGGTGTGTTAGTAATCTTTATATAAAGTTTCTCAATTAGGCTTTATTAATAAATTTTGATTTCGTCATTATTAAGCCTGCTGGATGTCACCTATCTGTCGCAAATGTCTATAATTTAACTTATATAAACTTTTTCAAATTTTTTTTTGTTTTTAACCTTATTTATTAATAAATTTTGGCAAATTTTGTTAATATGAAGCCTACTGAGTCAATGTCACCTGAATGTCGCAAATTTTTATAATTTAACATTGAATAAATATTTTCGATTTTTTTTGTTCGGGCTGCCATATTTGAGTAATTTTTGTGAAAATTTTTTAGTTTTAGGCAACTAGTGACATTTTCGAATTGTCACAAATGCCATTATTTAAATTTTGAAAAAACTTTTTCGAGTTTTTTTTTTGTTTTTAGCCTTATTTAATAATTAATTTTGGCAAATTTTGCTAATATGAAGCCTGCTGAGTCAATGTCACCTGAATGTCGCAAATTTTTATAATTTAACGTTGAATAAATATTTTCGATTTTTTTTGTTCGGGCTGCCATATTTGAGTAATATTTGTGAAATTTTAGTTTTAGGCAACTAGTGACATTTCCGAATTTTCGCAAATGCCATTATTTAAATTTTGAAAAAACTTTTTCGAGTTTTTTTTTGTTTTTAGCCTTATTTATTAATAAATTTTGGCAAATTTTGTTAATATGAAGCCTGCTGAGTCAATGTCACCTGAATGTCGCAAATTTTTATAATTTAACATTGAATAAATATTTTCAATTTTTTTTGTTCTGGCTGCCATATTTGAGTAGTTTTTGTGAAAATTTTTTAGTTTTAGGCAACTAGTGACATTTCCGAATTGTCGCAAATGCCATTATTTAAATTTTGAAAAAACTTTTTCGAGTTTTTTTTGTTTTGAGCCTTATTTATTAATAAATTTTGGCAAATTTTGTTAATATTAAGCCTGCCTAGTCACTGTCACCTGAATGTCGCAAATTTTTATAATTTAACATTGAATAAATATTTTCGATTTTTTTTGTTCGGGCTGCCATATATGAGTAATTTTTGTAAAAATTTTTTAGTTTTAGGCAACTAGTGACATTTCCGAATTGTCGCAAATGCTATTATTTAAATTTTGAAAAAACTTTTTTAAGTTTTTTTTGTTTTTAGCCTTATTTATTAATAAATTAAAATTAAAAATGGATTTTTTTTACTAAAAAAAACTACCAATATTTACCGCACGAAAAAAAATCGAAAATAAAATGCATAAATTGCATTTGCGACAATTTGGTGACATTATCACAAATTGAAAAAATGGATTAACTTTACCAAATAACTACTTATATTTTACAGCAAGAAAAAAAAATCGATATAAAATTAGTTTTACAATACATAAATGCATCTGCGACAATTTGGTGACATTATCACAAGAATTAAAAATGGATTATTTTTACTAAAAAAACTACTAATATTTACCGCACGAAAAAAAATCGAAAATACGCTTTATAATGCATAAATCTCATTTGCGACAATTTGGTGACATTATCACAAGTTGAAAAAATGGATTAATTTTACCAAATAACTACTTATATTTTACAGCAAGAAAAAAAAATCGAAAAAAAAAATTAATTTTATAATGCATAAAATGCATTTGCGACAAATTTGGTGACACCGTTAGCAGACACAAATTTGATAAAATTATATTTAATAAATACAAGTTGTACAAATCGTCTAATAAAAAAAAATTACCACCAAATACATAAATTATCGACTAAAATTTTATGTCGACACTAAGTTAATTATTTAATTAGTGTATTTCAAGTACCATAAAAAAACTACAAAAGAAACAAAATTAACAACATTATAAATGTGAGATATTTGCATAATCAGCTGCTATTGCATTTATTTACAACTTTTTTTTTATAAAAAATGAGTTTGGACAAAAAAAAATACACAATTCCAACATTTCCAATGGGCTAATGATAATTTTTAAACTCCCGGGAAAAAACCCCGGAGTTTAAAAACGGAAAACTCCGGGCGGTTTTTGGGAGTGTTTTTTAAACTGAGTTCCCCTGGAACTCCCGGTGCGGAGTCCTTCCCGAATTCCGGAGTTTTGACATGCCCTACTCCAATGCACTTACTTGTCTCCGTATTGTTAACACAATATTAAAAATAATAATTCAACGTTAATTAATTGTAAATTAAGAGTCTAGTGTTTTATTGCTAAACATTGTTTTTTTATTTTTAGCACAATAAATTGTTGTCATTCTCGGTTGGTTTTCCGACGGCCGGTCCGGTGTAAAATGTATATTACCTATTTTTTACCCGTTATGCGTGTTCGGCCGTTAATTGACAAATCCGTGTACTTGTTTTTATGTAATAAAATATCCTTTTTTCAGTTTTTGAAACATAAGAGAGGTCTCTTATGCCATAAAAAATTCACTTTTTAACATTGTTTACAGTTGTAAAAAAATTAAAAAAACCCTTGCTAATAAAATTTCTTAATAATCAACGGGCATTTTTTTATACAAATTTTAATGATGCCCCATTCTTACTTTAAGTGTTATAACTAATGACAAATTTGCTCGGTCAAGTTCTACATTTCGCTTTTTGCCCTTATATTTCTACCCAAATCACAATATAAGTTCGCTCGCCCCTTTCCCCCTGGGACATTTACCCCATTTTACCAACACATCGACCTCTTTTTTCTCTCCTCTATAGCTTTGCAGTTAGACCCGCTAATACTAATCTAGGATAAATTGGTATGGGGGAACATTTTCAATGTTATGTTTTGAGTACCGGCGTACTCATGCTTAAAAACCTCTGCCCCTCTATCAATGTTTTATATATACTTAAATTTCAGGCTCTTTTGATTTCCCACGGTCAATACTATACATAAGCATAGATACAGGGTGCAACTGGTCATTATAGTTCTCAGCGGTATAAGCTGCTTCAAAATCTGCGAGGCCTACTCCCTGGGCGCGCCCGTGTCTATATTAGTCCTTAGGCACAATTTAGGGGTTTAATATGTTCGGCTTCCACATCCTAGGCTTTAACCAAGCCTACCGGGGGCGCGAAGCGCCCCGCGACTATAATGTGCCCACCCTAGACACATTCCCGCATTCGGGGCGCGAAGCGCCTCCGCACGAATTGCGGGGTCTGGACGAGCGAGTCAAGGCGCGCGAAGCGCGCCGGAGGCGAGCAAGGCGCTTCGCGCCTCGGGTGTGTTTTTTTATTTTATGCTCCCAACATATAACCCTATTTTTAGAAATTATGCGGCTAATTTAATTATACTTATTTAGTATGCCGACTTAATTCTTCCGTCGTAGCGGGTATATCACCGTCAAGCGGGAAATAAAAACCTTGGGGGGTAATCTAACGTTGGTTTAAATAAGCAACCTATATAAAGATAAATATCAGACTAAACACTCTGGACCGCGCACCTGCCAACTTCGGACAAAATGTCACGGTTCTTTATGCTTGATTTAAGAAAATTAAATTAAAAGTTCAAATTAATACTAAGTTCAATTGGCGATTTTCATATTTTTTGATCCATAAGGATTCTATCTAATTATAGAGGCATTTATACTTCCCTGTCCAATTATTTTGACCATGTAAGGCATTATTAATAAATTGCAGTACTTTGGATTGGGGTAATTTATCTTATTTAACCTGCCATTACATAAATTATTCTTTTGAATTTATATATTGTATGTTACCCTTTTAAAAACATTCTATTAAATTGTAAAACATTGGGTTTTAATACTATTTCCAAAAGTCTTAGCGCCCGACGCAACGTTTTTATAGCAGGGCGAGCGTCTTTGGCTGAATAATTAGAAACTTGCCGAACTCAGTTGTTTGGCAAATTTTATTGTCTATGAACAACAATTGCGAAAAATTTCGTCCATGTGGTTTATATCTCTTTTTTTTAAGAGTATATACCATCCCGATATTAAAATTATGGGTGTTCTAGATATTTCCAAAAAATATACCGTAAACTTTAAACAGTGTGACTAAATTATTCTTACTGTAAACTTTATACAGTGTGACTGAATAGTTACTCTTATCAAAATCGACCGAAAAACTAAATGATTCCACCTTGGCCGTGTTTTAAATTTGTCAACTAGATGCAGAAAATTTCAAAGAAAAAGCAGCGACCGCATACTTAATTAAAAAAATCACCTTAAAAAATGACGTAGAAAAATTTAAAGAAAAAGCAATGACTTTAAGGCTAACTAAAATGATTTTCCCATTAAATTCTTTTAAAAAATAGCTTGGACTAAATATTTAAAATTAAAATTATTTTTCTAAATTAATTAGGCTACATATATAAAAATTGTTTTCCTTAAACAAATATAATATTCATATACAATACCACAAATATCTTTCCACGCACTTTTCCGTCCCATGTTCGATACTGGTGTATAGTAACACCACTTTTTAAAATTAATATATGATGATCAATTTATTTTGTTTTATGATAATTCGTAATAATATTTGAAGACAAAATTGTACAAAATTTTGTAATAATTAAAAATTCAAGAATATATATCAGGGCCAATTATCATGTAATAAATCATTCTTAAAGATCATAAATAAACTAGTTAGCTAAAAATGATTATGGAGGCCAAGTCATTATATGCATGTATTTGTACCGTAATATTTTCACTCAGTGATAATAAATCAATCTTAATCTTTACTAAGACACCTGTGTAATAGGCCATAGCATTTAACTGGCTCTGCTAGACGAAAATATTCACAAACCACGAATTTTTAGTAATAATGGATATTAGATGATAAGGTTTGTATTAGTTTAAGTTTAAGTACTAGTTATTATGATTAGAAATGCCGCTCCTTTTTCCTAAAATAGTTAGGTTTTCCCAGGTTAGCCGCCTAGTTCATTAGCTGAGCCCTTAAAGTTAAAAAATGTGAGCATGCATTTATCATTATTAAAGTTAATCTTATGACTCTTATTCTAAATTTATCCCAAGTATAATTAAGAGCGTTTTTATCTACATTGCTTTTAAACATTAATGAAGACCTAAAACAATTTTATTATTTCTTTATAATGGTCTGTATTTAAATTTATTTGCACAAATTTTATTGCTTAACGTATTAAATTTTCAACTCTGCTTGTAATTTCAACGAGGTAATAAAACGAAAAAAAAGTACCAATACATTATTTAGTTGCATGATTTTTGTAAACATTGTAATATATGCGTTTAGTTGATGGTCATATTAATTCAATCGCGGTTGGTAGAGCGAATGAAAAGCCCGTCATATGCTTCCAAGGGCGCTACCATATCTATGAAGGGTTTCCCACATGGGTGGTAATTTATCTATTAACTTTTAATAAACTATAATTTTATATAATAGCCATGCTTCAAAGTTTACATGCCGAGTTATATGGCGAGCTTGTCTCTGTCAAAAAATAGGGCAAAGCTACATACTATTGAACTAATCTAACCCCAAACTTGTTTGCTTTTAATTTACCCTACAGTTTGCGAAAACTGTTGTGCTCCTAGCTTTTCCCTCCCCTACCATAGACACATTTTATACAGACCACTTTGGCTAAATTAATTTTGGACAATATCATGGTTTTTATAAATTAGGGAAAAATTCAACCCTTTTGCATATTTGCTAATCAACTAAAAGGCATCGAGTGAATCTTAACTTAGCAGCCACAATAATAAGCTATAATTGTTAAAATATGTATGAACGGGCAATTTATTATATCTATTGTCCACATAAAATTTTCACCTAAAAAAACTGTTTCAACCATCTTTGTCAAAAATAAAAACCTTATTTAAAAAATGACTTACATAGAAACTTTGATCAGAGTTATTGAAAATTTTACATATAAATGTTTATGGGACAGGTTAACTAATTTCTTTTAAAATTAAAAATGCTTTTACTAACAAAAAGTGGAACATTGATTGAGAATAACTAAATATAATTAAGGTTGAATAAGATATCATTAATGTCTACCATGTTTTTGTCTTTAAATGTTGCAATAATTAACCGGTGGATGTAACTAGCAAAAAGTTAAATTATTTATAAATTTTTCAGGCCCGTTAAAGGCTGTGGCCGTAAATTGAATTACTGTAAATTCCGTTTTAGAATATTTGAGAGAGCTCATAAACAAATTTCTGCAAATGTAATATTAGTTTAAAGAGCCGTGATATTCAGGCCCTCAGACAACATGTTTTTCAACTTACGGGACCACTCTATTTATTTTTTATTTCTTTATCCAAAAATACAGGTCAACAATTTTTTGAGAGTTATTAGTTAACTTCAGATCATACCTGCCATCTTAGGGAATATCAAACCCGTTTACCGTTTTTCCTAATCAAACTTAGTTAGTCAGTTATAAACATAAAATTTTAGAAAATAGGTTATAAAATCAAAAAAGATTCAAAAACAAAAATAAATTAAAATTTTATTTTTGCATATTTACTATCTTTAAACTGTTAAATTCAAGCTTCAAATAATATTTTCATTAAAAACCGATAATATATCGTGACGTATTTAAGTTTGGACGCGAAATATTTTGTATTATCTAAATGCCGATAGCTTGATATATTGATAAAATTATTTTTCCATTATTTGTGATTAAAAATATAAGTTACAAGGGATTTTAATATGCAAAAAAGATTTTAAAATTTTGTCTTTATAGGGTATATTTAGATCTGTCAATTTGGTCAAAAAAGGCCATTTTTCGTTATAGACGTATCTAAGGAGCCAAAGACGGAAGAAACTAAGAAAAACAAAAAACATATATGAGATTAGGCCATCGTGGGTTTGCATTCTTTTATGTTTTCTCAGTCATCCCGTTTCTGACATAATTATTTGTTGACCTGTGCAGGCACGTAGGCAGAACTTTTTCTAAAGGGGGGGCAAGAAATTTTAGGAGAAAAATTAATAAATTACATTGTTGCTTAATAAATGATCAAATTATGACTAGCATAAAATATTTATTTATATTGCATCATAATTAAATTAATGTATAACATAAATTCAAGAAAAATTTTATAAAGAAAATAAAAATATTTAGAAAATTGATATTCTTCTAGGATCTATTGAAAACCACTCTAAGGTTCGATCTATTAATTCAGTGTTATCTATTATGTCCTTATGTATGGCAAGCAAGCAAAAGGATGATAATCGATCATCGCTCATTTGAGATCTTAAATATGTTTTTATGCGCTTCATGGTGCTAAAACTTCGTTCAATTCTACACGTGGTTACTGGTAGTTAAAGAGCAATAAGCAGAGCCCTTTTTATGCTAGGAAGAATAGTTGTGTTGGATATCAATTGAGATATCGTAATGTCACCAGAAAAAGATCTAGACTCCCAATATTTCCATATCAATATTTCTGATTCTAAATTTTTTAAATTATAAAAATTTTTAATAGAAGATGTTAAATTATTTAATTCGGTAGGATTTAATTTAAGAATATATTTTGGATGTAATTTAAATAATAAAAAGCCAGGATTATTATCAAAATTATCAAAACGTAATTTTAACGATTGAATTAATGAATCCAGATAGGGATTAAACAATGAGCATCTATAAAATACAGCAGGAGATTGAGAATCATAATTTAGTCGATGAACTTGCTTTTTTGCTAACCTCGGTATTGTAAAATCTGAAAACCCTATTTCGTTATCTAAATTTTGGCTTTCTTCAAAAATATTATTGAATACATTTTCATTATTTTCTCTATCGTTATTCAAAATTTTTACTAAAGCTTCGATTATTTCAAATAATTCTTGGAAATTAATTGATCCTTTTTGCAAATGCACAGTAGGGGAGACCGGGGCAATTGTGACACATAAAAGTCAAGCCCAGATTGCAAAAAAACTACAGGGTTTTTTGAAAAAAAAATTTTAGTTTTCGATAGCTCTATCTTAGTTTTTAATATATATAATGTTTATTTTTCTAGGATTATCTAAAAAAAAATTATTTAAAAAAACATAATTACCCCACGCTGGGGTAATTATGATCAGCGTAGGGTAATTCTGAACACTACTGCGGGTAATTTTGAAACTTAACATTTTAAGGGGCATATTATTATAAAACGACAAAAATAGCCTTAAAATATACTAAAAAGTATTTTCAATGTTATTATATACCTGTTTCCATTTTTAAAATTATTCTGTGAGTACCTAGTAACTGAAAAAATTCAAAATTAAAAAGTTATCATACACCTGTAGCATTTGAATTAACCATTTATTGTTATTTATCAAAAATTATGAAAAACATTTATTAATTTATTAATTGCAATTCTGACAAACATAAAATGGATTGTTTTGAGCACATGATGCATGCGCCCAAAACCTGCAGCTTTTACACTGAATCCAATCTTCCTTGGATTCAGTGTAATTTTGTTCACATACGATGCAAGTATTTTTGTTTTGTTTTTTTTTATTTTTTTAAATTATAAATCAGATAAAAATATAGGTTACTTGTTTCATCTAGATTGTATATATCTGAGGGAGTTAGTTGGTTTTGCTGATAGATAATATTTATATTTTAAAAAAAAGTTTCAATGTTTTCATTGTTGAAGTGGGAGGCACGAGCATAGCTTGTGCCCTCCGGCTTTCTGTAGGACAGGTCTTTATTTCTTTTCATAAAAGAGTATAACCATTCTTTGCCTATAATTTTATTATTTACATCTAAATTTACCTGCAAGTTTGTTTTTAATCCATTGATTGGGAATTGTGATGTTGTTGGAAATGGCTAGTTCGTAGGCCATTTTTCTTACATGCATGGTTAGTCCTAAATAGTTGTTTGAGGCTTTGATTAAGTAATCTTTTAGCAATTTTTCAATTTGTTGGCTAAAGATTGGTTGTTTGTTCTTTTGTATAATTTCTTCTTTATTTTCGCCTCTTTTTTTGATTCTTATGATTGTAGAATAGCTTACATTATATTTTAGCCTAAAAATAAATAATAATAAATATACTTTATATCCTTTAACGGTATATTTGTTTTGATATCATTTGAAATTTCCGAATAAGAAGACTTTTTCTTGAAGTATCTTCTGACCATATGTTCTCAAAATGTCGAATATTGCAGAAAAATTAAAATGGCCATTATGTCGAAAAATCCATTAGCACTTAAAAACATTTTAATAACCTAATATATTACTTAATTTTATATAAGATTTCAATAATAGACGAAAGAGTTGTATAAAAAACGATAATTTTTAAGGATTTAAGGTTTTTTTTGGATTGTAAGCTAAAATGGTTTTAATCGTTATTGCGCAAAAATATCGGAAATTTCCTATCTAAAATGATAAATTATTAAGTAATATTAATATTTTATTATAAAATAAATGAATTAGATCATAAATTAACCATAAATTTTTTCTTATTAAAATTGAGTCAAAACTACCCCACAATTTTTGACTCATTTTTGCCCCAAGGTTAGTCACCAACTTTGAGGGGTTAAAGAATATAATTAAACACGTGATATAATAATTATTTTTACATAATTCAATGACTTAATACTTCATTAGATAATTCCGTAAATCTTATGTAAAATGATCAAGTTTAAAAAATTTTATCCAAAAAAAATCATGTAACTTTTGGGCATCAAATATACGTTTTACTATATAACTCAAAAAGTTTTGATCATTGGGATATAAAAATTTGCTGATAAGGGTTTTAAAACATATATTTTATTTATAATATATCACTATTATCATACCAATTACCAAACTTTTTAAAACATCAAAAGTTATAATTGCCCCAATAGCATAATTGCCCCGGTCTCCCCTAAGTGGTGCAAGTAAAAGGGAGTATTTATAAATAATGCATAAACATTATTCGGCATCTCTTATATAAATATACCTTCGATGTGTTTAATAAATAAAAATTAGCGTTAAATTGCACAAAAAAAATTAAAAAGCTATTTCTAAAGGGGAGCCCCCCTTTGCCCCCCCCCCCCTCAATACGTCCCTGGACCTGTGTTATATTTTAAGTATGATATAAATTTATTAGTCAAATATTGTGTCGGAGTAATACCCATTATCTTAAATTAATAAAAAATATATTCCTTAATATCAAAAGATATAAACAATAAGAAAATGATGCCCGATCCAGCTTAAAATAATTTTTTTTTTGGTTTAATACGCCCGGTTCGGTTTAAAGCCAGGTCTAAATCTGATAATTAAATTTTTCCAAGTTTGAACAAAATTCTCCCACAATCTATTTTTTCTGAGACGTTAGAAAAAAACCACCAGCACCAGTTTAATAAAAAATTACTTGCTAAACATTTAAATCTTAATATATAAGAATGCAAATTTTTTTTGATTTTTTTAAAGCTCAGGTTTTTTTACCATATGCATGGAGAAGGAATCAAAGTGAAAAGAAAAGGGAAAAAGTATTTGATGTAAGTATCTGTGATTATAATAAAATTGGAGAAAATAAAGAAAAAATTTTTCTCTTTGCAGCTTGAATAGGCTGGGGGTTTAATAACATGCGAGAAAATTGAGCTAAATTTTGGGCCACTTTGCCTTTGTTTTGAACTCTAGCTCCTTTATTTTAAACACTGCTTAAAATGTTAAAACTAGGTGACCATGCCAATTCGTATTATGAAGCTTTTAGGCGTAGAGGTGGTTTTTATAACGAACGTAACCGGTGGCATCAATATAAATTACAATCTTGGCGATATCATGATTCTAAAAGATCATATTAACATGACTGGTCGAGATCCATTAATTGGTTTGAACGATCTTAGGTATACTCTGCATCAATTTAATTCTTTCAATTACATATTTATTATCCGTTATTACTCATTGAGAAAAACTTTTTGATAACACTCGACAACAAAATTTGGACGACCCTAAGCATCATTTATGGCAACTATAGTTTTTAGTCAAGTTTTTGGCGCTGATCACGAATATGAATTCAGAATTTCAGCCAATACCTCAGATTTTTAGTTATTCGGTGTCAAAGTTGAGATTTTTTAATTTTCTGGGTATTTCGGGCTTCTATATCATAAAACCTAAGGCTAGTAACAAAAGTTTAAAAATATATTTAGATAACGGAAACATTCATTATTAACGTAAGGGGTTTAAATTTTTGATATTTAATTTTTTTTATTTTTTCATTTACATAAAATTAGTGGTTTTCGTCATAAAATCCGTTTTTTGATCCTAAATAACTTGAAAGTAAATTGCTTATAATTTTAGGTAATAACCTTTTTTAGATATGTTTTTTATAAGAAATCTGAATATTTCAGTAGATTTTTTAAAAAATTAATAGTTAAAGAAATTTTGTAAATTTTTTTCCAAACTTTGGACGAGGTTTAAAAAAAATTGGAGGCATTGGAAAAAAACTAAACGCGGGATTGTTATCGCAAGAAAATTCTCTACAAAACACTCAAAAAATCGTGGAAGTTGTTTTTTTTTGTTGTCCAGTGTAATATTCTTTAAAAACTTCTAACTAATATTACTGGGCTTTTAAAAAGGTTTATTCTAGATTAGGAAATAAAGCCTTTAATTATATCTTATTTAATGAATTATAAACTTAAATAGATGGGGACCTCGATTCCCAGATTTGAGCGATTCTTATGATCCAGAATTAATTAAACTCTGTCGAGCTTCTTTCATAAAACTCGGTTTAAAATCGGTACTTCGCGAAGGTGTTTACTTTATGCTTACTGGTCCCTGCTATGAAACTAAAGCGGAATCTAACGTGATTCGAATTTTGGGTGGAGATGTCGTAGGTTATTATTAAACATTTTATAAACAACTATACTTAATATTAAAAAGAGGCAGAGTTTATTATATTTTTACAAATTTAAATTTAAGCATTTTATAAAATTATGATCTCACTAAAAGGGACTAATAGTTTTGAGTCCTTATATGTTGGACAAATTATTATTATATAAATGCTTTATAAATTCTCGTCCATCCATAGGGGCCAGTACTGTGCCTGAGGTGATCGCTGCGCGGCACTGCGGGTTGAAAGTGTGCTCCTTAAGTCTCGTTACGGCTGTTGCTCAACCCACCGACGCTCAGGCGTTAATTACTCACGAGAAAGTTCTCAAGGTTGCAAACGATGGGGCTCAACGGATATCTGCCATTATAATGGATGTTATATCATCGTTATAAAATGCAACAGACTTTTTTGTTAATGCATTTGATCTATTCACCCGTGCTTATAGATGCTCTTCTATACATTCCTCCTATCATTTTATTGTAACTTGTTTGATATAACCTGCAAAGAATAAAGATTTTTGAAGGTGGTCTTCAAAATTTATTCTCAGATTGGCCTAGGCTAGATATTACTATTTGTAAATTTTTTTCCTTTTTTATCAAATATCATATTGGCCTGATTTAAACATTATTTTTTTGGGTGAGGAGCATTGAAATTGCTTCGGCGACGTTTGTAACCCTAGGGTCAGTAAAATTAAGCGCGTCTCTCCGCCAATACCATAAACATTCAAATGACACCGCACTCTCCGGAATTTAATAGCATGCAGGCTTTACAACCCTGACAGAAGTCGAAGGCCAGAGTCATTCACCTGCTGAAACAATGTCTCCCTTGCCCTACATCTCTTGAAAGAGACGGCATACCCGTCAGGGCATAGCCCCTTTATTAAAACATTGAAGTCAAAAGATCACATAACATGTAAATATAAAAAATAAAATTACATAATTAAATTAACTAATAACCTTTTGTGGACAATATTTAATTTAATAATTAAGACGGTGCAAGTTATTTTAGACAGTGTTTAATAAAAAAGAATTCAGCCGCAGTGAATTCCTCAATTCTAGTGAATGGTGAGGAAAGAAAAAAGTGAATATGAGGGAATTCACTTTTTCACGGGGGTGAAAAATATTCAAATGAAAAATTTTCATTTACAGAAAAATAAATATTCCTAATAAAAAAGAACTATTTTTTGGTAAAACGGAGTTTTGATAGTATTGATGAACCTCTTTTCTTTTTTTTTTCAATATGGAATTTTTTCAAATGAGTCGGAGTGAGGTACTCTATGTTTGTTGTTTTTACATTTTATTATAATAATTAAAATTTTTAAGTTTTTTAAAGAACCAAGCTTAAATTTATTAACTTTTTAATAATATTTCCTTAATTTGGTATTCTTGGGTAATGCTGTTTTTAATTAATTCACACTCAAAATCAATTATACCCAAATTTGGCAGCAGTTCCCTGTGTTAATCTTAAAGTTCAAACTGATAATTCAGCTTGTTCGGAGAGGCCATTTGAGCTCATTTGAGGAGAAAAGAAACAAAATGCATTTTTGAGAATTATTCATTTTTACAATTAGGAATTTTTTTGAGGTGAGTTGCAAGAGAAAGGAATTTTTTTTTTCATTTAAATTTTTTCAAATAAGGGGTAAAAAATGGTAAAGAGTTGAGTTCAAAATATGGCTAATTTTGCCAAATCTTTTGAACTCCAACTCTTACCAATAATTAAACACTGATTTTAGACTCTGAAGGTGGACAATTTTACAACTTAAAAAGATAATTTATGATACATTTATTTATATGTTTAGCAAATTAATCATAAAATAAATTAAAATATTAACATATTTTGGCTTTTAATAAGTTTTGAAATTATAAAAAAAGTTACATAAGTCATTTTATCAAGTTTTAAATTTTAAAGAAAATTATAATGAGAATTAAGATTTGACATAGGACACACAGTATGACCTGAATGAATTGCTTACATTTGTTTTTTAAATGTCAACCTGTGAATGCGGATTACCCTCTCTTAAGGAGTTATTAATTTTAAAAAATGTTGAAAAAAATTTTTATATTTGGGTTTTTAAAAATTATTAACCAGGTTTTCACAATATTTCCATATACCCGATGCAATTTATCAAGTATATTATTTATATAATTATTTCAGCATGACTCCTTTTAAATTTTTAACACTTAAAAAAATCCCATACATTGAGCCAATATTTGTTTGAGAAATAAATGATATCTGAATGCGCCCTTATAAAAAAATTTACCATGGTGAAGCTTCAACATTCTATTTTAAATACCTTGTTGTGAAAATCACATATGATTTAATTAATACAATAATTAGATCAAAGTTTCAACGCGTTTCACCGATTAAAACATTGAATTTACCAGTTTATCTAAACGGGATTATTGATTTACGTCTTCTTGTGTAACTGGAATCAATACATCCTTGACCTATTAGCTAGGCGCTCATTCTGCTTTAAAATTGGTTTCCATTCTTTGGTATGTGCTACACAAATACGCGAGTCTCTCGGCCCCATTTGGAGTATTAAAGATATTCGGTATAAGTTAGGGTAATTTAAATTTTAGTCCCAAAAACGAAAGTTATAATAAAAATAATAACTGTAAAAATTAATTGAACCATATTACGGCAGGTCTATTCGGTGTAAAACTTGTGTAAAATGGACCTTTTGCACGAGTTCATTTTACACCGAATAGCCCTGCCCACCATATTACGATTCTAAAGATAAAATGAAGGCACTGGCTTGTTATCTCATTGACTCTAAAATTAAATGCATTTGTACATGTTACTAAAAAATAGTACGAAATTTGTAATATTTTTTTTCTTTTTCGTATAATAACAATATCACATTAAAAGGGTTTCATCGGCGTAAAACTCTTACCTCAGCGTTGCTTATACCAGATTTTGACACCCAGCAAAAGGCATTCTGAATGGATTGTTTAGACGTGACCTCATCCTCTAAAGCCTATATTCCACCAACATTCATTTTACATTCATTCGTTAGAGAACCCGTTTGACACCATTTTTGGTCCCATAAACACATATTTAAATGAACGAGAAAACTAAAATATAAGTTACCCAAATGAATATATGTTTATAAAGCTATTTAGGCTACCTATAAAATTTTAGAAACTGAAACAATTAAATAATTATTTGTTGATAACAATCATATTATTAGGTAAAACCAGGCTTACATGTAGACGCGTTTAAAGTAAGTTAGCTTTCAACCGAATGCCAATTTTTTTCCTAAATATTAACCAATTAGAGTCGTCAGGCTCAGTTAAAGATTTTTTTGATATTGTAATATTGTTAATCCCTACTTTCGAAGTTAAGGCGCTTTGCTAGTTTACACTTATAAAGACCTAATGAATGAGCTCTCACTTGACTCTTTATCACCTGTGTAAAAAATTTCGAAAAACGTTCGTTAAAGTTCTTTCCTGGAAAGTTATAAGTAGGACAATTAAAAAAATACAAGTAGGTTATAAGGCGATCATTTTATGAAATTTAGTTTAGCTCTTTTAATAAAATTCTTGTAGAAGGCTATGTGTCTAAGTACCACCAACGCCCGTTACCACATAAATTTTGCCTGAGCCCTCAACCGTCAAAAACGGACATTTCTTTAATTAAAATGAGCTCATCAATAATCAAAAAAAAATTTAATGTAAATTATGCCCTTTATGGTAAACATTAATGTTAATAATAAAAAATCTAATTTTATCGGAGATTTCTCTAGTTTTTCTATAGTAATAATTAAAATTTCTTAATTTATTAACCTTTTAATAATCATTCATTAACTCGTTAAAAAACATAATGATGTATAGAATTAAAATAAATACGAAAAAGATATTTCGGTAACAAGTGCTTCAGTTGAAAAATTATAAAATATTAAATACGTATTTCATACATACATAAAAATATACAATATTGAAATTCTCTTTAAAATTACTTTTGCATGAAACGTTTTGAAAAGTTTATAATTACTTGTATCAATTTTTGTTTGAAATAAATTTTTATATTACAATTTTACGAAAAGGAATATGTAAAAAATAAAAGTTTAAATCTATAAGAAATAATGCGTCAGACCTACCATTCTTACCCATCTAGTAAACCGTTAATTTATTAACATAGATTTAAATTGATGTTACAAAAATTTGTTGCCGAAATATGGAGGACGTTAAAAAAGAAAAATGTCTCAAGCTATAATTTTAACTTTAACGATATCCTTGAGACTGTTTTACTGCCCCCTCCCATTTATCCGAAAGATGGGCCACAAAATTGAACGGGGATCGCACACGTTCAGTTGTATTTGTATAGTATCAATGTCGATCACAACAAATTATATTTTTTAGACTATCAAAAAATCTTAATAAGAAGAAAATGTAACATTCTTTTTAACATATATGCATGAGGACCGAGACAAAAAAAATTTAAAATTCAATGGAGCTTGGCTAACGTTCGGACACCGGCTTACGAACCTCGCTGGATTAATTCTGAATCCCAGGTTAGGCTTATTAGCTTCACCAAAATCATCATTTAATTATGCGGGTAGAGGTCGTATAATTGATCTTCATAAATACTTGTACGATAAAAATATAAATAATTACCTTGAAACTTAATGGTTATCATAAATCGCTACAACACCATGATAAATTCACTATTTAGCTACTAAAAAAACACTGTCCTTTAGTCTTAATATGGTGAAAATTTTACCAATTTTTAACGACAAATCATATAGAAATAAATCATTTCTTTTTATTAAAGACATCCTATAACAAAAGAAAATTAATGGGAAAAAATTGTAAATATTTATTTAACCTTAATTACCATGATAAATTATTAACATTGAAAATGTTTTTTATCATTTATTTGATCCTGTAACATGGTATGACACTTAAATGCTATATTTTCGTTAAAAACTTTCTTATTCATTTTTTAAATAAATTTTTTAAAAATATTTTACAATATAATGTCTCACTAAAATAAAAAAAAACTGGAACCCGAGGAATTAGCTAAAACGAAGGATTTCATTTACGAGAATGTCAAGGGGGCGGCTGATGCCATAAAGAATAAAATGAAGGCGGCACCTACCTGCAAATTACAAGTAGGAATAATTTGTGGGTCAGGACTCGGCCATTTAGCCGAGATTTTTAACAATAAAATGGTTATTCCTTATTCTGATATTCCGGGATTGCACGTTAGTCATGGTAATATCGAACGTTTTTACAATTTTGGATTGCTATGGGCTTTTAAATAGCGATTAAACTTTAATAAATCTAGACGTAACTTTGTTAGGTATATAATCCATTTTTGCAATCTCAAATTATTGTTATTACCTAACTTAGCAAAATTATTTTAAACTGATGGATAAAAAATTTCTCATTGAATACATTTGTGTGTTTGAGTTGGCTTTGAAAAATATAGTTAAATATCATAAATTAGCACAGCTATTCAATCTTGCCCACATGATTTTAAATAATTGGTCAGCAATGAACGCATAAATTAGTTAATTAACCCTTGTATATCCAATCTACTTGTTTATCTGATATTCAAGCATAAACTGATGGATAATTTGCTTAATCAAATCAATTGACACAGTGATTATTTTGTGTTAATAAATTTCATACTCGACCTAAGGTGTTTTGTGAGATTTGCTGAAGTTTATTTTTCACAAACGTTCAACTTACAAATTCGCATTGATAAAATTTTATAGTCTAATTATAAAAATGTATATCCGATATTTAGATAAAAAAAGTAAAAATATAGGTCCTTCCCATTATTTTTGTTAGATGTAAAGAAATGACTTATTTTTAATTTATTTCCTTAATAGGCCACCTATACATCATGCATTTTAATTTTTAATCTAATGTACATAATTTATATAGTGGAAGGTCACACCAATTCGATAATAATCGGAGACGTTAATGGAAAAAAATCAATTTGTTTTCAGGGTCGTTTCCATGTGTACGAAGGCTACGCTATGTGGAGGGTAATCAAATTCATAATTTTACATATTTAACTCCACAAATTTAGATTAAATTGAATAAGGCCACCACGCCCAAAATGAAGTTTTGTTTTTTGGCAGAAAATATGAAATTTGGGTTTTTTATGTTAGGGCACGTGCAAAGTGAGTTTTTATTTTCGCAAAATTTTGAAAATTCTGAAATTTTTAAAAATTTCATTTTTTTGAAAATTTTTTTAAAAATTTTTTATTTCAGAAAAAGCATTTTAAGAGCATAAACTAAATTTGGCAACTTTAAATAATTTGCGTTTTATTTCAAAATAAAATTTCTCAAAATTTTGAAACTTTCACAAAAATAAAAACTCAATTTGCACGTGCCCTTAATCAAAGAGAGGAAAAAATACGTTTGACAAAAATCGTTTTTAAACTAAATAAAAGTGCATGTGTCAGCGTCCAAAAGCAATATTCCGCCGGCGGAATATTGTCTGGACTTGACCTCAGCGTCCAAAGCTGATATTCCGCCGGCGGAATATAAATTGGCGTATAGTCAACGACCAAAACGCATTTTCGCCGGCGGAATATTGTCTGGACTTAAGCTCAACGTCCAAAGCTTATATTCCGCCGGCGGAATATTAATTGGCGTATAGTCAACAACCAAAACGCATTTTCGCCGGCGGAATATTGTCTGGACTTGAGCTCAACGTCCAAAGCTTATATTCCGCCGGCGGAATATAAATTGGCGTAT